>JARBHB010000258.1:0-17380 GCA_029891345.1 Dryococelus australis
TTAAATTTTTATGCTAGTGTTGGGAAGTGGGTGGTATATTTTGGTTTTGGTATGGGCCCAAAGCGTTTTTTTGGTAGGGGGCAAGTATAAGGGCTGGGGTTTTATGAACTGGGCCTCACCCTATATATTTTTGCTGGGGAAAAAATAAATTGATTTTTTTGGCCTTTGGTTTATTTTGGGGTGGTGCATTTTTGAAAAAGAATTTTTTTTTTTTGTTTTTTATTTTTAAAAGGGGGGTTTTGGGGGTGCCCTGGTATCCCTTTGGGTTTTTCCCATATAATGGTAGGAAAGGGGGGTATAATGACTAGTAAAAAAATATTTTTGGGTTTGTCGCCCAAGTGAGCAGAAAAAAAATAAAGAAATTTAAGAAAAATTTTTTTTTTGGTAAAATTAAATGAGAGAAACAAAAGCCCCCCTAGGGATTTTAAAAAAGCACTTAAAAAAATTTTCCCCAAATTTTTTAAAAAAAGGACAATGAAAAAAAAAAATAATCTAAAATTAATTTAAGGGGTTTTTGCAATAAAACTTTCATTTTAAAAGGTAAAAAAATATTTAATAAAAAAAAAAATTTTTTTTTTTCCTAAAATTTTTAAAAATGTACAAAGTAAACTTTTTTTGTTGGCCATATTTTAGGTTTTGTTTTTGGTCAGAAATTTAAAACGACGGGGTTTTTTTTTTGCTTTTTTTGGGGGGGAAAACATTAATTTGTTTTTTGGGGGGGGCCGGGTTGTGGGAAAATAAATTTAGCCCCGTGTGCTTTTTTTAAGGAGCAGTTTTGCAAGGGTTTATTTCGTAAAACTTTGCCCGAAAAAGGAAAAATATCACCAGGTTTTCCCTTTTGGGAAATGTTGTTTAGCTTATACTATTTTTGTGCTGGGTAAGGGGATTTATTCAAAAAATGAAAAGCGAGCACACTGGTTGAAAAAGCCCACTACATAAAACCGTTTTTGGAAAAAATAAAAGGTTTCCCCCTGGTTTATTTTTTTGAAAAACAAAAAATATTTTAAATTTAAACATGATTAAAAAATTTAAAAATTTTCCAAATTTACCCGGGGGGTGTTGGTGTTTTTCCCCTTTTTCCCCTGATAAAATATAAAAATTATGGCGGTTTTTGGTTTTATCCACAAATACATACTTTAAATAAAACCCTCCTAGTAGAACAGCTTTTGCCTATGAAAAATAGCCAAAAATTTTTAAATTTAATTTAAACAATGTGTAATTTTTTAAAGTTTTTTTGAAAAAAACTTTAAAAAACCCTAAAACCCGAAGCTGGAGAACTTTTTTTTTTGCTGAAATTTTTACATTTTTAATTTCATTTTTGAATTAAAAAAAAAATTTTAAATACTTTTTTAAAAGGGAAAAAATTTTTTATTATTGTTTTTTTACCTTCCCCTTAAATTTTAAAATCCTGTATCAGGGAAAAAGTTTTTAAAAGGGGTTTTTTCGTTTTTAAAAAAAGCATAATTTCATTATAAGCTTATTTTTTAGGGTTTTTTAAAAGGTTTAAAAAAAAAACTTTTTTTTTTTTCGCGCCCCCGAAAAAATTTTTTTTTTTTGAAATTGAAATTTTTTCCAAAAAATTTGGGGTACCTCCTAAGAGTTTCCCCAAATTTTTATTTTTCCCAACCGTAGCTATAAATTTTTTCCGTTAGGTTTTTAAAAGCCAGACAAGTAAAATTTTTTTTTTAAAAAAAGTAAAAAATAAAAATAATTTTAGGGTTACCCTCAGGAAAATAAAATTTTTTAAAAAGTTACTATGGGGCCCAAAAAACCAAAATCTAAGAAACCCCCGGGAATCACGGGGAGCACGAGGGTTGTATTTTTGTTTCCCAATTTCCCCTGTTTTTGTAAAAAAAGGGTCACACTTTTCCAAGCCCAGCCCCCTTTTTTATGCTAATTTTGTTTTTTTTTTTTTAAAATTCTAAAAAAGCTGTCATGGGAAAGGTAAAATTTTTTACAATTAAAACCTTTTTTTTTTAAAAAAAAAACCGATTTTTTTTCCCATTAAAAATGAAATTTTTTAAACAATTACCTGTATTAAAAAAAAAAAAATTTGGGGCATTTTTACAAAGTTTTTTTGCTTTTGGAAATGTAACCTTAAAAAAAATTTTTTTTCCTATTTTACGTTCCTCGTGTAGGGAAAATTTTTAAAACCTTCAAATTCGTAAATAAATATACACCCCCCGGGCCGGTTTTTGCACACCCCCCGCGTAGTGAAGAAAATTTTGAAAGGAGGGTTTTGGAGTGGAACAAATTTCCCCGCCCTAACCCCGAAACAAATTTTTCCAGAGACAAGAAAATTTAAAGGAAGAAAATTTGAAACAAAAAAAATAAAAAGGATGCCCGAAAAAACCTAGGGAAATTTTATGGGAGAAAAAGAGAAAAAAGATAAAAAATTTTAAAAGAGTGGGAGAAAAAAAAAAACTTAAGAGGGGAAGAGTGGAAAAGAAAAAACCAACCAGGGAACGAGAGGAAGGAAATATAGAAAAGTAAAAAGGAAAGAGAGAAAAAAAAAAATTTCAAAAGACTCCGAGAAGACCTATTGAATGATAAAAGGGGCCCAAGAGAGAAAATAGAGAGGGAAGAAAGAAAAGGGGAAAAACACAGATTAAAAAGAGAATGAAGAAACGGGACAGAATGAGGGGGAATTTGAATAACGGTCGTTTTGCGCATTGAAATGACTACCCCCCGGTTTGATATACAAAACAATTAATGTTGTTTTTTAAAAAATTTTTTTTAAAATTCTAAAAAAAATTTTTTAAAAAATAAATTTAAAAAAAATTAAATTTTTTAAATTTATATTTATTTTTTTTGTTTTTCCCAGTAACCCCAATGTGTTAAACCCCTAAAAGGAATAAACGAGCCCCCCCACAAATTTCACCCAAAAATTTGGGCCCTCTTTTTCGGGCCTTTTCTGCTGCCCCGCTTTTAAAAAATGAGTTTGGGGGGGGTTTTTTTTGAGGGAAAAATAGGACTTTTAAAGGGAAAAAAACCGGGAAAATTTTTTTAGGGAAGCAAGGGTTTTTTTTTTTTTTAAAACATTTTTTTTTTTGGTTTAAAAAAGGGTTTACGTTTTTGGGAAGAGAAAATGAACGCCCCTTTGGGAGAAAAATCGGGAAAAAATTTTTTAAGTCGTTTTTTCCATTCAAGCTCAGTTTTTCACGACCCCTGGGGTTTTCAACCCTTTTTTCCCGGGTTTTAGGAACAAAACCCATTTAAAGGATTTATATAAGTCCCATAAACATGTGATATAACTTTTTTTTTATACTAGTTTTTTAAATTAACTATGCATATTTTCGGGGAAACAAAACTTTTTTATAAAAAAGTTAACCTATCTAAAATAAAGTGTTTAAATCAAAAACCCTAATGAACCCAATCAAACGTTTTTTGGGAAATTTTTGCTATTGATGGTGGCGACATCCATTCGTGAAAAGGGAATAGTTTTTTTTAATGTAAAAAATGGGGTCGGAGGAAACTAATAAACATAAACATAGAGGTTTTTTTAAACTTTTTAAATACTTTGAAAAGGAAACCCCATTTTAAAAGACCTTTACGGGCGTGGGTTTTCAAAATATGGGTGATTTTTTTAAATAACATTTGGTAGCCCTAAAATTTCGGGGGATTTTTTTTTAACCCCCTTTTGTTTTTTCCCCGGTGTTTTTAAAAAAACTTATTTTGTTTAATTCAATTAGGTTTAAAAATATTTTTATTTTCCCCTTTATTAACCCACCCCCTTGGCAAATTGTCAACTTTTTTAAAAAAAAAAGCATTTTTACGGGGTTTTAATTTTTTTTTTAAATCTAAAGGGGCCAAAAGGGTTTTATGGGGGTAAACAGGGGGAAACCTTTGGGGGTTTCCATGGTTTGGCCCCGGGCTTTAAGCCCCCCTGGGGGGGGGGGAAAAAGCTACACCCCTGCAAAACCCATCCCCTATTGGGTTCGTGAAAACTTTCCCATTTAGGCAAACCCAAACCCACAAAAGGTTTTTACGTGTTTAATTTTTTATCCCTTTTCCCTTTAAAGGGGAAAAAACCCCACGAAAAGGGAAAAGCCTAAACTAAAATTTTAGTTCCCCATTTTTCCCCCAAAAAAAAAAAAAAGGGGGGTTTAAAATTAATATTGAAAAAAATTTTCGCAGGGCAAAAAAAAAATTTTGTCACCAACGTTTATTTCCGAAAAAGTTTTTTTCGGTAACCTTAGTGCGAAGACGGGAAAATTAAAAACCAAAAATTTTTTTTTTTTTGTGTCCAAACCCAAAAATGCAAAATTTTAAAACACTTGAATCCCCCTGATAAAAAAAATTGGGTTTTACCATGACGGGGCCCTTTTTGGACTTAAACGGTTTTTAAAAAAAAACCTGTGAAAATTAATAAAACGGCCCAAAGTTTTGTAAAAAAAACATGGGTTTAATTTTTTAGAAAAAATAACCCCAAAAATTTTTTTAAAACAGAAAGGTTTTAAAAAAAAAGCGTAAAAAAATTTAAAAAATTTTAAAAAAGACAAAATGTAGAAATTTCTTTTTAGACGAAATAAATTTTTTACTTTTTATGTGTATTTAAGGCTTGTTTTACAAAAAAATTTTTTTTTAGAAATTTTTCCGCCAAAAATTTTTTTGGTTTTAGTCGAAAATTTATATTTTTTTATAAATTTTTTTGGGTTTATTTGGGCCCATTTTTTTTTTTTTTTTACTTTTTTCCTTAAGAAACCCTCTTTTTTTCTAAAATTTTTTTTTAATTTTGAAATTTTCCCCTTGATAAAAAATTTCCCAGCTAGATGAGATTTTTTTAAATATACTAACTTTTACGTCCAGTTATTGTTTTTCTTTTTTTGCAAAAAGAAAGAGTGAACTATGTGTTATATATAATTTTAAAAAAACAAAATTAAAAACATTATTTAGAAAAAAGATGAGAAAAATTTTGTTTTTTGGGGATTTTGGTTTTTAGTCAATGCGGGTCAAAAAAATTTAGGTGAAAAACCCAAATAAAATTACTTTTTTTTTTAATTTAAAAGGAAATTGATTTCATTTACTAATTTAAAAAAACGAAAAAAGCATATTTTCGTGAGGGGGTTTTGTTATTAATAACGAAAATAAAGCCCCCTGCTTTGAAACGGGACTGCTAGCAATTTTTTAAAAGGAAAAAATAAATGTTTTTTTTAAAATTTAAAAGAAAATGCGAAAGTTTCCCATAGCCCAATTATTTTTTTCCCCTTTTTTTTTATATTTAGTGAAAAATTTTTTAAGATAATCAGTCCCCCCAAAATTTGGGATCTTTAATATAAATTAAAAAAGGGAAAAAATTCCCCTTCTGCACCCAATTTTTAAAACAACCCGAGCAAATCCCAAAATTTTAACGACTTATTTTTCCAGGCTTTTTTATTTTTTTGTTGTATATGGAAAACGGACATAAAATTTGGGGGTAGGTTTTTTTTTTTAAGAACCATCGAGTTGGGGGGGCCGAAAATTTTTTATCACGTTTTTTTACAAAAGCAGTTTAAAGTTGAATTTTAAATTTTTTCCTTTTCAGGTTTCCCCCCCTCGCTGAGGGCCCCTTTTGAAATTTTAACAGCAAAAATTTTTTTTAAAAATGTTAAAATGTTTTTCTTGATTCAAAATTAAATTCCAAATTTTTCCCAATTTGCACGGGGGAAAACTTCCCCTTGTAAATATTTTATTTTTGGTTTTTTTTTCCAAAAATTTTTTTTTTATAAACCCCTTAAAAAAAGACAAATTTCCCCCCGGGAAAAAAATTCCCCATAGAATTTAAAAAAAAGTTAAAAAAAAAATTTAAAAACTTGGGAAAAATTATTTAAAAAAACAGGGGGCGGGGCCCAAATTTTTTTTTATTAGGGGGGGGGTTTTTTTTATTTTCAAACCCACTTTTGTTTTTTTATTTTTTTTTTGACGAAATTTTAAAGATTTAAATTAAAATTTTTGGGTTTAAGTTTTTTTTATTTGTAGTTAAGTATTTTGAAAAAATATGTTTTTAAATACCCCAAAAAAAACCCTTTTACCTTTAAAACCATTTTTTTTTTTCAGTAAGGGTATCATTAAATCATTTTAAAGTTTTTAAATTCTATTTTGGCTTCTTTTTTTTTAAAGGGGTGGCATAAATTTTTTTATTCGTAACGCACGTTGACTGTGTAAGTTTAAATTTTTAAAAAATCTCCACGATTGTGTAATGGAAAGTTTCACGGAAAAACTCCCCCACACGGCCATATTGGCTGTAAGATTTCATTTTTACACTTCCCGTGACCATTTCATTTCCCAAATTTTGGGCATTATTTCGAGCTGTTTTCCCTTCCCCCCTGGGGCCCCTTAAACCCCCCCCCGAAAGTTAAAAAAACCCCAAAATTCGTAAAATTTTTTCAAATTTTTACCGTCCTTTCCCCCCCCTGTAAAAGTTGTAAAAAAAATATCAAACCAACCCTAGTTTAAAACTAAAATAATAAGAACCCTTTTTTTCCTCGCCCACTTAATTGGGGGGACAATAAGCAAAAAAAAAATAATCCGTGATGGAACCGACCAAACTTTTTTCGGGGTGTTTTTGAAAACTCCCCTAGCCAAAAAAAGAAAAATTTAAAAAGAAACCTGTGGCTATGAGCCCTGTTTTTTATAGGTTTAAAATTTAAAGGAAAAGCAATGGGCCACAAAAAATGTGCCCCCTGAATATCCCTTTATGCGCCCTTAAAATAATGTGGAAAATTTTTAAAAAAAATATTTTAAGAATGGGGGCCACCTAAGGTAAAACGGTTTCGAAATGTTTTTCACCATGGTGGGTTTCCCCCGCCCAGTTTTTTTTTCGCATTTTTAAAAATTTGGGATTAGTGAACACCGAAATTTAAAAATGTTCCCCCCCCAAGTCCCGGGGATCCCCCGCCCCCTGTTTGGGCCCCTTCCTTTTTTTCAAAACAGGGCCCCAAAGGGGAAAAAGTTTTCCCAAATTTAAAAAGAGGTTTAGGAGAAAAGTGGCGGCTTTAAAGGGCCCCTTTGGGCCCTGTCCTTTTTTTGTTCCCACGCGGAAATTTTTCTGCAAATTTGAATTTCCCGGGGCCCCTAACACTTTTCCTAAATTTTTCGGAGGTGACTGGATTTTTGCTGCAACCCACGGTTTAAGTCCTACTGCTAATAGCCCCCATCTTCAGTAAGAAATTTGTTTAAATCCCGGTTTTTTCAAAAAAAACCCCTTTGTAATTAGCAATTTTCGGTTTTATTTTTTGAAATGTGGTCCAAAAAGAGACGAAAAATTGGGAAGTAATTTTCCCCAAACCCCAAAAAATTCAGTAAAAAATTTGCTCCCCGTAAATTTTTTTTTTTAAATTTATTCCATTTTTTTGTCACCCTTTAAAAATTGAAAATAAGTCTAATACCCTGCATGTGTATATGTTTTTTTTTTAGCTAATAAAAAATTCTAGCTCCCCGACGTTTTTTTCGATAGGGTGGCGGAACCTTTTTTTTGTGCCCCTCAGCCCTTTCCCTGTAATTTTTTAAAAAACCCCGCGAAATAAAACTGATGGTTTTTAAACCAAAGGGGGTTTTTGATTGTGAGAAAATTTCACCCTTGGGGGTTAAGGGGTTCCCTTTCCTAAAAGGTTTTTTTAAAAGGGGAATAGATTTTCCCACTGCCTTTTTTTTTTTTTTTTTTTTTACCCTGAATGAAGAAGTTTAATTTTTGTGGGCTAAAATGCCCTTTTTCCCCCCCCTTTTCAAAAATACCCGTGGGGGCCCCCCCCCCCCCCAAATCTTTCCCCCTCCCCCCAACCCCCCTGACCCCTTTTTTAGTGTCTGGTTTTTTCCCGTTTTTGGGGATGCCCCATATTTTTTTTAACCCGAGGAAAAAAATAAAAATGGCGAAGCCTCGGGTTATCCCTTTTGGGGGTAAATTTTTTCATTTTTTTTAAATTTTAAAATAACTTTTTTTTACCCCCCCGGGGGAAAAAAATGGGCCCTTATAAAAGGGAAAACCCAAGGGGCTTCAGTGCGAAAAAATTTTTGCTTTTTTTAGTTTTTTTTTTTAATTAAACAAAAAACCAGCTAGAGGGAGGCCCAGTGAAGATTCGGGAGAAAAGGTTCCCTTTAAAGGGCCCTGGTTTTTAAACGAAAAATCAACCGCCCATGCCCCCCCAAGGGGCAATTTTAAAAAAATAATTGTTTTTTTAGTTTAAAAAAAAAAATTTTTCAAAATATTTTTTGGGGTATTTTGTTGGGTTCCCTCAATTATTTATTCAAACCCATTTATCTTTTCCCCCCGGCAAAAAAAAAAAAAATTAACAGGCGAAACCCCCTTTCAAATGCGCCCCCAGCGTTAAAAAAGTTTTTTTAAAAAAAACCCTTTTTTTTTTGAAATTGGGCCCGTTTTTTTTTTTTTTTTTTTTTTTTTTTTTTTTTTTTCCCGGGGTTTAAAAAACCTGTAAAAATCACAAAAACCCCCTTTACCCATAATAAAGCTCCTTTTTGTTAAAAAAAAAGCATTTAACAATTAAAGGGGCCCCGGGAAAACCCGTTTTCCCCGGTTTTGGGGGAAAAACCCCGCACATTTTGAATTTCCCGGGATAAATAAAAAGCTAAAGGGGGGCGGGTTTTAAAAAAAAAAAAACAAATTGACACTGTTTTTTTTTGCCCCCCCTTTTTCACTCTCCCCAACTCCCCCCCCGGGTTTTCTTTTTGTTGGGCGTAAGAACCAAAATTTCCCCAAAAAAAGTGAGGGAAAAATGCTGCTTGAGTTTGATGCCCCCGTTAAAAACTTTTAAATAACCCTTTTTTTCCCCTTTCCCGGTCCCCCCAAAAACGACAAATTTTGTTTTTGTTAGTCTTTTACTTACTTAATTTTTTTTTCTTAAAGTCCCCCAGTGGCCCCCCCGGTTTAAAGGGATTTTGTTAGACACTTTTTCCCCAGTCCCAGGCGAACCGGGTTTCGATTCCCCCCGGGGGCGCCCGCTCCCGTATTTTTTTGTAAATTTTAAAGGAAAACCCTGCCCCAAAAGATGCAAACCCCGGTTTAGCGGGTTTTTTTTTCCTTTGGTTTTTCCCATTTTTTCCATCCCTCCTTTTCCCCCAAACGCTTTTCACCCTACCCACTTAAAATTTAAAAACCCCCCCCCCCGGCCCCTCAAGGGGCAACGATTTTTTTTTTTTTGAGCCGCCCCCCAAATCTCTTCACTCAAATTTCCCCTTTTTAAAACTAAAGGTTTTGCTGCCCAATGGAGGAAAAATGGGCGCGAAACCTGCTTTTTTTTTAAAAATTCCCTTCCCTCCCCCTTTTTGTATTGTTTTTTTCCCGTACTTAGCAATGAAAAATTTGGATGACCCTATTTTTAAATAGAAGGGACCAAAAAGTGTTTTTTTAAAAAGGAAAATTTGAAAAAAGTTTTAACTAAAATTAAAGAGGGGGAATAAAAAAAAAAGGGTTTTTAAATTTTTATTTTTCTAAAAAAAAGGGAAAAGGGGAAATTTTTTTTGACGGCTGACACCCCGAACACATTGGGGAAAGATTTGGGTACTTCCCCGACTGAAAATTCAAAAAGTTACAATTAATCCCAACGCCCAATCGAAGTCTTAAAATAAATATATTTCCCGGCACCCCGCGCAAAAAAACGGGGGAACATTAAGCTTATTTTCTAAAACGTTTTTTACGTTTAAAAATTTGGTTTTTTTGGGCCAAATTTCCAATCCCCTAAATTAAAGTACATTGCCATTTTTTTTCCCCTTTTCATTTAAATTTTGCGCAAATTGAAAAAATGGGGGCTGGGGGGGGGTTTAATTTTTTTTTTAAAAAATTTTTTTTTATAAGTGCTAAAAATTTTTTCCATGAACCATCTATAACAAATTTGTATATTATATTATCGGACTCGCCAAAAACCCAAGTCCCCTTTCCCGGGTTTCCCCCTTGTAAGGTTTTTCGTTTTTACAATTTTTTTTTCTTTTGTAAGTTTTTCCCAAAAAAAAAAAAATTTTAAAAGCCAATAAAGCCCCGACATGTTTTTCCCGAAAAAATTTTATGATTATTTAAACGTTTTGGACTATCTGGAAAATACTTTTCGACTCCCGCGGAAAAAATTGCCCACAAATTTTGGGGGAAAATAAACCCTGACTACAAGCGCTTTCCCCTTTCAAATTTCACGCCCAAAAACCCGCGACTACCGCCCACAAACTTGCGACATTTTTTTTTTTGACCTTGTTTCAGTTTTATCTTTTCCCCAAAGGTTTTTGGAAAAGCATACCCTTTTTAAAAATAAACAAGTAGCCCCATTTTTTTTCCGAATTTTCATTTAAAATTTTTTTTTTAAGGATTTTTTTTAAAAAATTTAAAAGTTTTGTCCCAAAAGTTTCCCTGTGGAAAAAATATAGGTTTTAAAGTGGAAAAAGTTTTTTTTAAAAAAATGGCCCTTTTTTGTTTTTTTGGTAGAGCATGCTTAGAAAAACAGGAAATGGCTCAATTTTTTTTTTTTTTCCTACCTGTTTAAAAAAAAAATTTTGGAAAACCCTGAAAAGGGTTTTTTTAAAAAAGGAAACATAAACCCCTGTCCACTAAAAGTACGTAGCTTTCTAAAAAGCCCAGATAGTTTATAAGATTGGACCCGTAGTTTCCGTTTTTAGCCGTTTTTCAAAATAAAAAAAAAACCAAACTCACATTATCCCCCTTAATTTTTTTGATTTACATGCATAATTAAATAACAATATAAAATTATTATAAAAAATTTAATACACCTTTTTCCCCCCTCACATGTAAAGTGCCCAAATTTGCACAAAAACCAAATCTTTTTTTTAAACATTAATATCCCCTTTTGTCTTTTTAAATAACAAAACCCAAAAAGAAAAAATTTTTAAAAAATATTTTTTGCACGGAACCCCTTTTCCCCCTTCCCCCTTGCCCAATTTCCTGTAGTGTTTAATTTGCACTGTCGAAAACATAGTATTGTTTTTTCTCAAAAAAAATTTAAAAAATTTTTAAATTTTGGGCGCCCTTACTTTATTACAGGATAAAAGGGGTTGAAAAAAATTTTTAAACTTTTCCCCCTTTTTGGGTTTTGGGGTTTTGTGTTTTTAAAAATTTTTTTCCATTATAAAAGCGAATTCACCCCCACTAACTTTTTAAATTTTTTAAAAACATTTTTTTAGATTCTTTTCCCCTTTTTTTTTTTAATTGATTTTTATCTTTAGCGGGGTTGTATTTTTTTTTTTTTTTTAAAATTTTAATACCCGGCCCCTAATATATATTTTTTTTTTGTGTTAATTTAAACTATTTTTCCATGAGTAGTAGGTTCTTGCGCAGGGGTCGAGGGGCCCCGACTTTTTTTTTTTTTTCCGGGCCCGGCCCCTTTTTTTGAATCCTTTTTTTCATGTTTTTTCAGCCCCCCCGGGAAAAATTTTTTTATTTTTAATAATCGTTCCCTTTTTAAAAAAAAAAATTTTCTTTTTTTTTTTTCCCCAAAACCCTCTGCGGAAAATTCAATTTTTTTAAACCCAAAAATATCGACCCCATTTTTTCCCTATAAAAATTTGCCCTTTTTTATTTCAAAAAATATGTATAAAAAAAAATTATTTAAAACAATGGTGCCCCCCGGAAAACAATTTTGGGGTAACCATTAAAAATTAAAAATTTTAACATTTTCCATCCCTCCTAAAAATTTCTGTGCGGGGGGTTTTTTTTTTTTTTGGGGGGCCCCCCCGATCTCCTTTTTTTCCCTTTCTTTTCCTTTCCTTTCCTTTTTTTTGAACTCTTTTTTCACGCTTTTTTGCATTTCGGGGGAGCTTTGGGCCCCGGATTGAAAAAAATTTTTTTTGGCCCGCCATTTTTTAAAAAAAAAACCCCCTTTGGAAATACTATTTTTGACTGGGCCCAAGATTTTTAAAAATAGACCAGTAAAAAAAAATTTTTAAAAGGGTTTTTTTGTTTTTTTTTTTTTTAATTTTGGACATAAAAAAAAGCGTCCCCTTTAAAGAAAAAAAAGAAGGAAATTTTTTATTTTTTTTTTACCCTTAACAGATAAAAAATTTTTTTTTTTTAAAAGGGCCCCATTTTTTTTTTGGTTTTTGGTCACCCCACCCTTTGGGTTTTTTTTGGAAAAAGGGGGGGGGGGGGAAAAGATTTTCCGCCCCGAAGAATTTTTAAACAAAACCCCTGACTTTGAAAAAGGGAACAATAATTTGGATCCCAAATTTACGCTCATGCCAGAATTTGGGGAAAAAAATTTTTAAAACTGCCGAACCTTGGGGCCCAGAAAATTTCCTTAAAAATTTTACATGAAAACGGGAGTATTTTCCCCCAGTTTCTTTATGGACTCGACTATGTTCATTAGGGTTTTTTTTTACTTAAAACCTCCCGAAAAAATTTTTTAATCCCATTTTTTTGGAATGCGAGAAACCGGGGAAAACTAAAAATTTCCCTTGCCCGTTTAAAAAAAAATTTGAAACATTTTTTTCTAGGAATGTCTTTAAAAGGCGGTAAAACCCCCAGTGTGTAAAAAACGCCCGGGGGTTTTTTTTGCAAACAGCAAGTTGATGGCAAAAAAAACATGTCTTTTAAAGGGGCGGCGAAATCCCTTTTTATGTACATGGAAGAAAAACAAGGGTTTTAGGGGCGGGGCCGAAAATTTTTTAACCCCTATTTTCAAATAAGAAAAATTTTTTTAAAGGGGGCCCAGTACTGACTTTAAACCATGACGGGCTTTGCCTTTTTCTCCTGGGGGAAATACTTTCATCGAAGGGTTTGTTAAGAAAACCTCCCCTGAATTTCACAGGGGAAAAAAAAATGACTTTGCCTTTTTTCTGAAAATTTAAATTTTAATCTCAGCCAAAAATTTTAAAGTAGAAAAAAACCCGGGAGGGACTAACTGATGAGTAAAAAAAAATTAAAAAAATTTTTTAAACTATGTCACACCAAAAAGGCCATCCCCCCCTGGCCTAAAAATTGAGAATTAAAATTGTTTTGGTTAGAGTTTTTTTTTTGCCAAGGTTTTGCCTGGCTACGGGCCAAATGCACCCAAAGTTGAATACGGGCGAGATGTGCCGGGGGCAGAAACCGTTTTTTGAACAAGACTTTTTTTAAAAAAAACGGGGAAATTTCAACACACCCTTCAGGAATTTCCCCATGGGAAAACAAAAAATATTATACGGAGTTTTTAAGCCTCGTTCCTGCAGTGGGAAAAGCGACCCCAAGAAACTTGCCGGGAATCCCAACCCCCTTAAAAGGGAAACAGAATAATCAAATTTCAAGAACCGGTCGCCCCATAAAGGGCTAGAGAAAGGGGAAGACAAACCCTGTTCGACAAGCCTATTTTTTTTTGCGGGCCCTTTGTCAGAAACTTAATTTTTTAAAACGGCATTTAAATGTATCTTTTTAAATACGAAAAAAATGAAGCCCCGGGTTTTATGGCGAAAAAAACCCTCCCATTTTGGCCTACATGGACACTGACAGAATACCCTACGAGTTTAAAAACCCTCTGCCTTTCCCCTTTTTTTCCATTTTTTTTCTGACCCGGGGCCATTCGTAAAAAGGGACTTTGAAAACCGGGGTTTTTTTAAAACCCCCCAACCCATAGTAGTTTTCCCCCCCCCCGCTGAAGGACACAAAAGCCCATCACAAGTTAAAGGGCGGGGTGTAAGGGGTTGTGCTTTATGCCCAGGGGTTTCGTGGGGGCCTTTGGGGTGCAAATTTTTGTTTTCCCCTTCCCGATGTGAAAGGGGGGATTTTTTTCCCAAGGAAAGGTTTTAAAAAAAATTCAAAATTTGCGTTATTTAGGAACGAGTTTAAACCTTTCCAATTTCTATGTCATTTTTTTCCTAAAACAGAGAAAAAAGGCTTTTGGAAAATTTTGGTTTGAAAAAACCCAATAAAATTTGGGGGTTTGCCCATATATCAGTTTTTTTTAATTCAGAATGCGGGAAAAAAATTTTGCAATTGTGAAAAGGGGACGAAAAAGAACCAAGAAAATGTATAAAAAGGAGGGGAAATACTTTTCGTCACCCCGGGTACTCCCCGCAAAAAAAAAAAAAAAATTGGCCCTTTTTGGGCATTTCCTGGTGTTTCATGCAAAAAAAAGGGAAATTTTTTTTTTTTTTAAACAGGGCTGTGGTGGGCCCTCAAAACCAAAAGATCAAAAAACAAACCAAAATTTTTCCAGGGAAGCCCCTACATTTAAAAGGCAGCTTGCTGGGAGGGTAAGGGAAAAGGTAAAACAAATTGCCCAAAAAAACATTTGGGAAAAAATGACTCCCCCCCGGGTTGCAAAATAAAGCAATTTTTTTTTTTTTCCCCAAAGGGAGCTTTTGGCCTTTGAAAAAAAAATTTAGTATATAATTTTTAAAACAGTTTGAAAAAAGTTACCTCGGGTTTGGGAAAATTTAAAATTTTTGGGGTTTAGTTTTTTTCCCCCCAAAATTTTCCTACATTATGGTTTAAAATTAAAATGCTGCCCTTTTCCAAATTTTTCCCATCTTTGTATGAAAAATTTTTTTCCAAACCATTTTTTTTTCCCTGCCTGGCCACAATGGGAATTTGTAGTTTTTGCCTGGCCCCCAAACCCGGGGCATTTTGGGTGACCCGTATTTTTTTCTTTAATAAAAAGAAAAGAGAAAAAAAAGCCCCTTTTTAGGATAAAAAAGGTATTTGTTGAAATTTGGGAAAATATTGACATCTTGAAAAAAAAACGAAACTGAAAACATATATATTTTTTGTTAAAATTTAAAAATGAATTTTTTTTTTAGAAATATTTTTTTTTTTTAAAAAAAATTCCCCGTCCCGGAAAAGTTTTTTTTTAAAAAAAAGGAATCCCGGGGCAACCGGGCCTCGATGAAAATATAAACAAAAAAGAAAACCCCTATTAAAATTTAAAAAGAAAGTAGAAAAAATTTTTTTTTTTTTTTACCCTGAGATTTAAATAAATAAAAAATATTTTTCCCAAAAAATTTTCGTACCAAAAAATTTTAAAAACTGGTGAAAAATAGAGTGTTTGGGGGTTAGGTTTAAGTGAAGTGAGTAAAGAAGAGAAAAAAAAGGATTTCATAAATTCCCCCACACAATGTTTTTCAATTTTTTCCCAAGTCCTTTCATAAACCCTGCCCAAATTTAAACCAAAAAAGGTATTAAGTAAAAATTTTTTTTTTTTTTTAAATAATTTCACATTTTTTTGGAATAAAATTGGAAAATTTTTTACGTTAACAAAGGGAAATTTTTTTTTTTTTAAAACCTTTTCTGCGAGTAACGAAGTCCCAAATTGTGCATTAAACCCAAAAGCGAAAACGGGGGTGTCAAAACCCCCCGCCCGTGTTTTTTTAAAGGGCCCTTTTTTTGGGGAAAAATGCGAAAAACAGTTAACCCATTTAAACAAATTAAAAAATTTCTTTAAAGACCCTTTGAATTTTATACATTTTTTAAAAAATGTTTTTTTTTAAAATTTAAAAAATCCAACTTTTTACCTTTTTGGGGGGCAGGGAACCCTAATTTTTTAATTTTTTTTAAAAAAAGACCCCCTTTAATTTTTTTTTAAACCTTTTCGGGTCTACAAAACATGCTCCCCGGGAATTAGTAAAACAATCAGCACCACAAACGCACCATAATTTTAGTATTACGATCAGCAACACAATCCCAAAACCAGTATTTAGCACCACAATCAGCACCCCAAAAAAAAATTTTGAGCATTTTTTGGGGACCCTTTTGCGTCCCCTTTATGGGTGGAAGTGGAGGTAAAAGCGAGGTTTTTTTAAATCCCTTTTTTTTAGTCATTTTGGGGTAAATTAATTAAAAAAAATCAAATTTTTGTTCCCGCCCCGGGAAGGGGGCCAATTTTTATTTTCCAATTCCAAAATTCGTGGTTTTTTACGATAAAAAATTTCTTCCCAAATCGATTTTTTAAAAAAACCCCCAATGTCTGGGCGCTTAAAGGGATTTAGGGATGCCCTCACCATCTATAAGTAAAATTTATCCCATCAAAAGGTAATTTTTTATCAAATTTTTCCCCCTTTATTAGGATTTTGGTAAACGCTCCCCAAACCCTTTTATATATCCCCAACCGGAGTGAAAGGGGAGGCTTGGAGTTTAGGGGCAAAGGGGAAAAAGAAACCCACAAATAGGGGTCCACCAAAGGGGGAATTTCCCGACCCTTCCCGAACCCCCAAAGCAGGTAAAAGCCCCGGCCCAAAAAATTTCCCTTTGTGCTGACTTAGGGCCCCACCCTTATCCCCCCATGTTAGATTGTTTTTAAAAATTAACCCCCCAAAAACACGTACACCCCTTTAAATTTTTCCCCCCCCACAAACCGGGGCAGGTAAAGATCTGCTAACACTGCCCCCCTTTACCATGCCAAACCCCAGATATGTTTTTTTTTTTTTTTTGACCCCAAAGGGCAGCCCCACTGCCCGTCCCCCTGCATGGTCGCAAAAATCATTTTCCAAGAAACCAAAAAAACCCAAGGATGGGGGACGAAAACAAAATAAAATTGGGCTTTTTTAATTTTTAAAATAAAATTTATTTTAAAATTTAAAAAAAAAACCCTTTAAAAAATAAAAAAATTTTTTTTTCCCAAAAGGGGTTTGGGGCCCTTTCCCCTTTAAAAATTTAAAAAAAATTTAATTCCCCCAAAAAAAAATTAAATTCTTAATTCTGGGTCTATTTTGGGTATAGTCCCAAAAAAATAATTGGGAAAATTATGTGTTTTTAAAACGAAAAAATAAAATTGATTTTTGGCCCAAAAACCCCCTTTTTTTTTTTTTTTTTTTCAATCAAACCAAAACCCCAAGGGTTTGATTGGGAGGACCACAAGAAAAAACCACTTCCCCCACCACGGAATAAAAGGAAACATGACGGGCAAAATTTACCTTTCTGAACCTTAAACCCAAAATTTCGGGCCGAGGAGAAACCGGGAAAAAGAATTTAAAATTTTTTTATTTTTTTTTTTTCCCTTTTAAATTTTAAATAAATTTTTTTTTGGGAAAAAAATAAAATTAAAAATTTAATTGGGAAAAAGTTTTGACCCTTTTTTTTTAAAAAACCAAATTTTTTTCTGAAATTATTTTTTTTTTTGGGGGAAAAATAATTAAAATTTTTTTCTAAAAACGTAGAATTTTTAAAAAAAAAAAAAAAATTTCCCAAAATGGGGGAAACCCAAAAATTTATTTGATCTCAAAAAACGGGGGGCCCCACTAGAAAACCCGAGTCGACCCGGGGCCCTGTGCATGATTATAAAAGCTTATTATTACGTTGGGTATTTAGCATGCTAATTTTTTTTGGACAGTACAATATATTTTTTCCCAACAGAAAAATTAATTTTTTAAAGGGAAACAAAAAAATTCACAAGAAATTTGTATAAACACAAAAAAATTTCCCTAAAAAAAATTTTTAAAGTTTTTTAAATTTTTAAACCCTTGGGATTTGGAAAGGCAAAAT
>JARBHB010000259.1:0-17330 GCA_029891345.1 Dryococelus australis
TGTAATAACTACGATTTTGCTTAAGAATGATGACAACAGTTCAATTCAGCGTAGTAGAACACATGTATCTTATTTGTCTTTTTTGGGATATTTATTACTAAAATTTAAAGTCTATGCCTACACTTCAACACTTCTAAGAAGAACGCATGTAACTATTGTCCTTACACGGATGTAATAACTACGATTTTCTTAAGAATGCTGACAATAGTTAATTCAGCTTAGTAGAACACATAATTCATTTGTCGTTTTTAGTTATATTTATTACGAACTTTAAAGTGGATGACACGCTTCAATACTTTAAGAAGAACCAAGTAATAAATTGTCCTTTAAGAATGTTATAACTACGATTTGCTTAAAAATAATGACAATCAATTTCAATTCAGCTAAATAGAACACATGTATCTCATTTTGTCGTTTTTGGGATAATATTTATATAAACTTAAAGTGGTATGACTACAATTCAATAATTCTAAGAAGACCATGTAATAATTGTCCTTACACGAATGTAATAACTACGATTTGCTTAAAATGATGACAATAGTTCAATTCAGCTTAGTAGAACACATGATCTATTTGTCGTTTTTGGGATTTTATTATTACAAACTTTAAAGTGTATGCCTACACTTCAATACTTCTAAAGAACGCAAGTAACTAATTGTATTACACGAATGTAATAACTACGATTTGCTTAAGAAATGATGACAACAGTTCAATTCAGCTTAGTAGAACACATGTATCTCATTTGTCGTTTTTGGATATATTTATTACTAAATACTTTAAAGTGGTTATGACTACAATTCAATATTCTAAAAGTACGCAGTAATAATTGTCCTTACACGAATGTAATAACTACGATTTCTTTAAGAATGATGAAATAGTTCAATCAGCTTAGTAGAACACATGTCATTCATTTGTCGTTTTTGGGTTATATTTATTACTAAACTTTAAAGTGGTTATGCCTACACTTCAATACTTCTAAGAAGAACGCATGTAACTAATTGTCCTTACACGAATGTAATAACTACGATTTGCTTAAAAATGATGAACATAGTTCAATTCAGCTTAGTAGAACACATGCATCTCATTTGTCGTTTTTGGGTTATATTTATTACTAAACTTTAAAGTGGTATGCTACACTTCAATACTTCTAAGAAGAACGCAAGTAACTAATTGTTCCTTACACGAATGTAATAACTACGATTTGCTTAAAAATTATGACAACAGTTCAATTCAGCTTAGTAGAACACATGTATCTTATTTGTCGTTTTTGGATATATTTATTACTAAAATTTAAAGTGTTATGCCTACACTTCATACTTCTAAGAAGAACGCAAGTAACTAATTGTCCTTACACGAATGTAATAACTACGATTTGCTTAAAAATGATGAAAACAGTTCAATTCAGCTTAGTAGAACACATGTATCTATTTGTCGTTTTTGGGATATATTTATTACTAAACTTTAAAGTGGTATGCCTACACTTCAATACTTCTAAGAAGAACGCATGTAACTAATTGTCCTTACACGAATGTAATAACTACGATTTGCTTAAAAATGATGACAATTGTTCAATTCAGCTAAATAGAACACATGTATCTCATTTGTCGTTTTTGGGATATATTTATTACTAAACTTTAAAATGGTATGACTACAATTCAATAATTCTAAGAAGTACGCAATAATAATTGTCCTTACACGAATGTAATAACTACGATTTGCTTAAGAATGATGACAACAGTTCAATTCAGCTTAGTAGAACACATGCTATCTCATTTGTCGTTTTTGGTATATATTTATTACTAAACTTTAAAGTGGTATGCCTACACTTCAATACTTTTAAGAAGAACGCAAGTAACTAATATTCCTACACGAATGTAATAACTACGATTTGCTTAAAATGATGACAACAGTTCAATTCAGCTTAGTAGAACACATGTATCTATTTGTCGTTTTTGGGATATATTTATTACTAAACTTTAAAGTGTATGCCTACACTTCAATACTTCTAAGAAGAACGCAAGTAACTAATTGTCCTTACACGAATGTAATAACTACGATTTGCTTAAAAATGATTACAACAGTTCAATTCAGCTTAGTAGAACACATGTATCTTATTTGTCGTTTTTGGATATATTTATTACTAAACTTTAAAGTGGTATGCCTACACTTCAATACTTCTAAGAAGAACGCATGTAACTAATTGTCCTTACACGAATGTAATAACTACGATTTGCTTAAAATGATGACAAACAGTTCAATTCAGCTTAGTAGAACACATGTATCTCATTTGTCGTTTTTGGGATATATTTATTACTAAACTTTAAAGTGTATGCCTACATTCAATACTTCTAAGAAGAACCATGTAACTAATTGTCCTTACACGAATGTAATAACTACGATTTGCTTAAAAATGATGACAACAGTTCAATTCAGCTAAATAGAACACATGTATCTCATTTGTCGTTTTTGGGATATATTTATTACTAAACTTTAAAGTGGTATGACTACAATTCAATACTTCTAAGAAGTACGCAAGTAACTAATTGTTCTTACACGAATGTAATAACTACGATTTGCTTAAGAATGATGACAACAGTTCAATTCAGCTGTATTGAACACATGTATCTCATTTGTCGTTTTTGGGATATTTTTATTACTATACATTAAAGTGGTATGCATACACTTCAATACATCTAAGAAGTACACATGTAACTAATTGTCAATACAAGAATGTAATAACTACGATTTGCTTAAGAATGATGACACCAGTTCAATTCAGCGTAGTAGAACACATGTATCTTATTTGTCGTTTTTGGGATATATTTATTACTAATCTTTAAAGTGTTATGCCTACACTTCAATACTTCTAAGAAGAACTCAAGTAACTAATTGTCCTTACACGAATGTAATAACTACGATTTGCTTAAAAATGATGACAACAGTTCAATTCAGCTAAATAGTACACATGTATCTCATTTGTCGTTTTTGGGATATATTTATTACTAAACTTTAAAGTGGGTTGACTACAATTCAATTCTTCTAAGAAGTACGCATGTAAGTAATTGTCCTTACACGAATGTAATAACTACGATTTGCTTAAGAATGATGACAATAGTTCAATTCAGCTAAATAGAACACATGTATCTCATTTGTCGTTTGTGGGATATATTTATTACTAAACTTTAAAGTGGTATAACTACAATTCAATACTTCTAAGAAGTACGCAAGTAAGGAATTGTATTTACACGAATGTAATAACTACGATTTGCTTAAGAATGATGACAACAGTTCAATTCAGCTTAGTAGAACACATGCATATCATTTGTCGTTTTTGGTATATATATTTATTACTAAACTTTAAAGTGGTATGCCTACACTTCAATACTTCTAAGAAGAACGCAAGTAACTAATATTCCTCACACGAATGTAATAACTACTATTTGCTTACAAATGATGACAACAGTTCAATTCAGCTTATTAGAACACATGTATCTTATTCGTCGTTTTTGGGATAAATTTATTACTAAACTTTAAAGTGTTATGCCTACACTTCAATACTTCTAAGAAGAACGCATGTAACTAATTGTAGTTACACGGATGTAATAACTACGATTAGCTTAAAAATGATGACAATAGTTCAATTCAGCTAAATAGAACACATGTATCTCATCTGTCGTTTTTGGGATATATTTATTACTAAACTTTAAAATGGTATGACTTCAATTCAATAATTCTAAGAAGTACGCAATTAGGTAATTGTCCTTACACGAATGTAATAACTACGATTTGCTTAAGAATGATGACAACAGTTCAATTCAGCGTAGTAGAACACATGTATCTTATTTGTCGTTTTTGGATATATTTATTACTAATCTTTAAAGTGGTATGCCTACACTTCGAACTTCTAAGAAGAACGCATGAAACTAATTGTCCTTACACGAATGTAATAACTACGATTTGCTTAAAAATGATGAAAACAGTTCAATTCAGCTTAGTAGAACACATGTATCTTATTTGTCGTTTTTGGGATATAATTTATTACTAAACTTTAAAGTCGTATGCCTACACTTCAATACTTCTAAGAAGAACGCATGTAATAATTGTCCTTACACGAATGTAATAACTACGATTTGCTTAAGAATGATGAAAATAGTTCAATTCAGCTATATAGAACAAATGTATCTCATTTGTCGTTTTTGGTATATAATTATTACTAAACTTTAAAGTGGTATGACTACAATTCAATACTTCTAAGAAGTACGCATGTAAGTAATTGTCCTTACACGAATGTAATAACTACGATTTGCTTAAGAATGATGACAATAGTTCAATTCAGCTAAATAGAACACATGTATCTCATTTGTCGTTTGTGGGATATATTTATTACTAAACTTTAAAGTGGTATGACTACAATTCAATACTTCTAAGAAGTACGCAAGTAACTAATTGTATTTACACGAATGTAATAACTACGATTTGCTTAAGATTGATGAAAATAGTTCAATTCAGCTAAATAGAACACATGTATCTCATTTGTCGTTTTTGGGATATATTTATTACTAAACTTTATAGTGGTATCCTTACAATTCAATACTTCTAAGAAGTACGCAAGTAACTAATTGTATTTACACGAATGTAATAACAACGATTTGCTTAAGAATGATGACAATAGTTTAATTCAGCTATATAGAACACATGTATCTCATTTGTCATTTTTGGGATATTTTATTACTAAACTTTAATGTGGTATAACTACATTCAATACATCTAAGAAAAACACATGTAAATAATTGTCATTATAAGAATGTAATAACTACGATTTGCTTAAGAATGATGACAACAGTTCAATTCAGCGTAATAGAACACATGTATCTTATTTGTCTTTTTCGCGGATATATTAATTACAAAACTTTAAAGTGTTATGCCTACACTTCAATACTTCTAAGAAGAACGCATGTAACTAATTGTCCTTACACCAATGTAATAACTACGATTTGCTTAAAAATGATGAAAACAGTTCAATTCAGCTTAGTAGAACACATGCATCTCATTGTCGTTTTTGGGATATATTTATTTCTAAACTTTAAAGTGGAATGCCTACACTTCAATACTTTTAAGAAGAACGCAAGTAACTAATTGTCCTTACCCGAATGTAATAACTACGATTTGCTTAAAAATGATGACAACAATTCAATTCAGCTTAGTTGAACACATGTATTTTATTTGTCGTTTTTGGGATATATTAATTACTAAACTTTAAAGTGGTATGCCTACACTTCAATACTTCTAAGAAGAACGCATGTAACTAATTGTCCTTACACGAATGTAATAACAACGATTTGCTTAAGAATGATGAAAATAGTTCAATTCAGCTATATAGAACAAATGTATCTCATTTGTCGTTTTTGGTATATATTTATTACTAAACTTTAAAATGGTATGACTACAATTCAATACTTCTAAGAAGTACGCAATTAAGTAATTGTCCTTACACGAATGTAATAACTACGATTTGCTTAAGAATGATGTCAACAGTTAAATTCAGCGTAGTAGAACACGTGTATCTTATTTGTCGTTTTTGGGATATATTTATTACTAAACTTTAAATTGGTATGCCTACACTTCAAACTTCTAAGAAGAACGCAAGTAACTAATTCTCCTTACACTAATGTAATAACTACGATTTGCTTAAAATGATGAAACATTCAATTCAGCTAATAGAACACATGTATCTCATTTGTCGTTTTTGGGATATATTTATTTGTAAACTTAAAAATGTGTATGACTACAATTCAATAATTATAAGAAGTAACAATGTAATCTAATTGTCCTTACAAGAATGTAATAACTACGATTTCTTAAGAATGATGACAACAGTTCAATTCAGCTTAGTAGAACACATGAACTCATTTGTCGTTTTTGGGTTATATTTATTACTAAACTTAAAGTGGTATGCATACACTTCAATACATCTAAGAAGTACACATGTAACTAATTGTCATTACAAGAATGTAATAACTACGATTTGTTAAAGAATGATGACAACAGTTCCAATCAGCTAGTAGAAACTTGTATCTTAATTGTCTTTTTTTGGGATATATATATTATTACTAAACTTAAAGTGTTATGAATACACTCATCAATACTTCCTAAGAAGAACGCATGTAACTAATTGTCCTTTCACGGATGTAGACCTACGAATGCTTAAAAATTAATGAAAATAGTATTGAATAACAGCTAAATAGAACACATTATCCGTCATTTGTCGTTTTTTGGGAATATTTATTACTAAACTTTAAAGTGGTATCACTACAATTTCAACAATCTTCTAAATGTTAAGCCAGTAACTAATTGTATTAAACGATTGTAATAACTAGATTGCTTAAGAATGATGAATAGTTCAATTCAGCTAAAAGAACACATGTATCTCATTTGTCGTTTTTGGGTATTTTATTTGTAAACTTAAAAATTGGTATGACTACAATTCAATAATCTAAGAAGTAAACATGTATCTAATTGTCCTTACAAGAATGTAATAACTACGATTTGCTTAAGAAATATGACAACAGTTCAAATCAGTATATAGAACACATGCATCTCATTTGTCGTTTTGTTTTTTTTTTTTTTTTTTTTTTTTTTTTTTTTTTTTTTTTTTTTTTTTTTTTTTTTTTTTTTTTTTTTTTTTTTTTTTTTTTTTTTTTTTTTTTTTTTTTTTTTTTTTTTTTTTTTTTTTTTTTTTTTTTTTTTTTTTTTTTTTTTTTTTTTTTTTTTTTTTTTTTTTTTTTTTTTTTTTTTTTTTTTTTTTTTTTTTTTTTTTTTTTTTTTTTTTTTTTTTTTTTTTTTTTTTTTTTTTTTTTTTTTTTTTTTTTTTTTTTTTTTTTTTTTTTTTTTTTTTTTTTTTTTTTTTTTTTTTTTTTTTTTTTTTTTTTTTTTTTTTTTTTTTTTTTTTTTTTTTTTTTTTTTTTTTTTTTTTTTTTTTTTTTTTTTTTTTTTTTTTTTTTTTTTTTTTTTTTTTTTTTTTTTTTTTTTTTTTTTTTTTTTTTTTTTTTTTTTTTTTTTTTTTTTTTTTTTTTTTTTTTTTTTTTTTTTTTTTTTTTTTTTTTTTTTTTTTTTTTTTTTTTTTTTTTTTTTTTTTTTTTTTTTTTTTTTTTTTTTTTTTTTTTTTTTTTTTTTTTTTTTTTTTTTTTTTTTTTTTTTTTTTTTTTTTTTTTTTTTTTTTTTTTTTTTTTTTTTTTTTTTTTTTTTTTTTTTTTTTTTTTTTTTTTTTTTTTTTTTTTTTTTTTTTTTTTTTTTTTTTTTTTTTTTTTTTTTTTTTTTTTTTTTTTTTTTTTTTTTTTTTTTTTTTTTTTTTTTTTTTTTTTTTTTTTTTTTTTTTTTTTTTTTTTTTTTTTTTTTTTTTTTTTTTTTTTTTTTTTTTTTTTTTTTTTTTTTTTTTTTTTTTTTTTTTTTTTTTTTTTTTTTTTTTTTTTTTTTTTTTTTTTTTTTTTTTTTTTTTTTTTTTTTTTTTTTTTTTTTTTTTTTTTTTTTTTTTTTTTTTTTTTTTTTTTTTTTTTTTTTTTTTTTTTTTTTTTTTTTTTTTTTTTTTTTTTTTTTTTTTTTTTTTTTTTTTTTTTTTTTTTTTTTTTTTTTTTTTTTTTTTTTTTTTTTTTTTTTTTTTTTTTTTTTTTTTTTTTTTTTTTTTTTTTTTTTTTTTTTTTTTTTTTTTTTTTTTTTTTTTTTTTTTTTTTTTTTTTTTTTTTTTTTTTTTTTTTTTTTTTTTTTTTTTTTTTTTTTTTTTTTTTTTTTTTTTTTTTTTTTTTTTTTTTTTTTTTTTTTTTTTTTTTTTTTTTTTTTTTTTTTTTTTTTTTTTTTTTTTTTTTTTTTTTTTTTTTTTTTTTTTTTTTTTTTTTTTTTTTTTTTTTTTTTTTTTTTTTTTTTTTTTTTTTTTTTTTTTTTTTTTTTTTTTTTTTTTTTTTTTTTTTTTTTTTTTTTTTTTTTTTTTTTTTTTTTTTTTTTTTTTTTTTTTTTTTTTTTTTTTTTTTTTTTTTTTTTTTTTTTTTTTTTTTTTTTTTTTTTTTTTTTTTTTTTTTTTTTTTTTTTTTTTTTTTTTTTTTTTTTTTTTTTTTTTTTTTTTTTTTTTTTTTTTTTTTTTTTTTTTTTTTTTTTTTTTTTTTTTTTTTTTTTTTTTTTTTTTTTTTTTTTTTTTTTTTTTTTTTTTTTTTTTTTTTTTTTTTTTTTTTTTTTTTTTTTTTTTTTTTTTTTTTTTTTTTTTTTTTTTTTTTTTTTTTTTTTTTTTTTTTTTTTTTTTTTTTTTTTTTTTTTTTTTTTTTTTTTTTTTTTTTTTTTTTTTTTTTTTTTTTTTTTTTTTTTTTTTTTTTTTTTTTTTTTTTTTTTTTTTTTTTTTTTTTTTTTTTTTTTTTTTTTTTTTTTTTTTTTTTTTTTTTTTTTTTTTTTTTTTTTTTTTTTTTTTTTTTTTTTTTTTTTTTTTTTTTTTTTTTTTTTTTTTTTTTTTTTTTTTTTTTTTTTTTTTTTTTTTTTTTTTTTTTTTTTTTTTTTTTTTTTTTTTTTTTTTTTTTTTTTTTTTTTTTTTTTTTTTTTTTTTTTTTTTTTTTTTTTTTTTTTTTTTTTTTTTTTTTTTTTTTTTTTTTTTTTTTTTTTTTTTTTTTTTTTTTTTTTTTTTTTTTTTTTTTTTTTTTTTTTTTTTTTTTTTTTTTTTTTTTTTTTTTTTTTTTTTTTTTTTTTTTTTTTTTTTTTTTTTTTTTTTTTTTTTTTTTTTTTTTTTTTTTTTTTTTTTTTTTTTTTTTTTTTTTTTTTTTTTTTTTTTTTTTTTTTTTTTTTTTTTTTTTTTTTTTTTTTTTTTTTTTTTTTTTTTTTTTTTTTTTTTTTTTTTTTTTTTTTTTTTTTTTTTTTTTTTTTTTTTTTTTTTTTTTTTTTTTTTTTTTTTTTTTTTTTTTTTTTTTTTTTTTTTTTTTTTTTTTTTTTTTTTTTTTTTTTTTTTTTTTTTTTTTTTTTTTTTTTTTTTTTTTTTTTTTTTTTTTTTTTTTTTTTTTTTTTTTTTTTTTTTTTTTTTTTTTTTTTTTTTTTTTTTTTTTTTTTTTTTTTTTTTTTTTTTTTTTTTTTTTTTTTTTTTTTTTTTTTTTTTTTTTTTTTTTTTTTTTTTTTTTTTTTTTTTTTTTTTTTTTTTTTTTTTTTTTTTTTTTTTTTTTTTTTTTTTTTTTTTTTTTTTTTTTTTTTTTTTTTTTTTTTTTTTTTTTTTTTTTTTTTTTTTTTTTTTTTTTTTTTTTTTTTTTTTTTTTTTTTTTTTTTTTTTTTTTTTTTTTTTTTTTTTTTTTTTTTTTTTTTTTTTTTTTTTTTTTTTTTTTTTTTTTTTTTTTTTTTTTTTTTTTTTTTTTTTTTTTTTTTTTTTTTTTTTTTTTTTTTTTTTTTTTTTTTTTTTTTTTTTTTTTTTTTTTTTTTTTTTTTTTTTTTTTTTTTTTTTTTTTTTTTTTTTTTTTTTTTTTTTTTTTTTTTTTTTTTTTTTTTTTTTTTTTTTTTTTTTTTTTTTTTTTTTTTTTTTTTTTTTTTTTTTTTTTTTTTTTTTTTTTTTTTTTTTTTTTTTTTTTTTTTTTTTTTTTTTTTTTTTTTTTTTTTTTTTTTTTTTTTTTTTTTTTTTTTTTTTTTTTTTTTTTTTTTTTTTTTTTTTTTTTTTTTTTTTTTTTTTTTTTTTTTTTTTTTTTTTTTTTTTTTTTTTTTTTTTTTTTTTTTTTTTTTTTTTTTTTTTTTTTTTTTTTTTTTTTTTTTTTTTTTTTTTTTTTGGGGGGGGGGGGGGGGGGGGGGGGGGGGGGGGGGGGGGGGGGGGGGGGGGGGGGGGGGGGGGGGGGGGGGGGGGGGGGGGGGGGGGGGGGGGGGGGGGGGGGGGGGGGGGGGGGGGGGGGGGGGGGGGGGGGGGGGGGGGGGGGGGGGGGGGGGGGGGGGGGGGGGGGGGGGGGGGGGGGGGGGGGGGGGGGGGGGGGGGGGGGGGGGGGGGGGGGGGGGGGGGGGGGGGGGGGGGGGGGGGGGGGGGGGGGGGGGGGGGGGGGGGGGGGGGGGGGGGGGGGGGGGGGGGGGGGGGGGGGGGGGGGGGGGGGGGGGGGGGGGGGGGGGGGGGGGGGGGGGGGGGGGGGGGGGGGGGGGGGGGGGGGGGGGGGGGGGGGGGGGGGGGGGGGGGGGGGGGGGGGGGGGGGGGGGGGGGGGGGGGGGGGGGGGGGGGGGGGGGGGGGGGGGGGGGGGGGGGGGGGGGGGGGGGGGGGGGGGGGGGGGGGGGGGGGGGGGGGGGGGGGGGGGGGGGGGGGGGGGGGGGGGGGGGGGGGGGGGGGGGGGGGGGGGGGGGGGGGGGGGGGGGGGGGGGGGGGGGGGGGGGGGGGGGGGGGGGGGGGGGGGGGGGGGGGGGGGGGGGGGGGGGGGGGGGGGGGGGGGGGGGGGGGGGGGGGGGGGGGGGGGGGGGGGGGGGGGGGGGGGGGGGGGGGGGGGGGGGGGGGGGGGGGGGGGGGGGGGGGGGGGGGGGGGGGGGGGGGGGGGGGGGGGGGGGGGGGGGGGGGGGGGGGGGGGGGGGGGGGGGGGGGGGGGGGGGGGGGGGGGGGGGGGGGGGGGGGGGGGGGGGGGGGGGGGGGGGGGGGGGGGGGGGGGGGGGGGGGGGGGGGGGGGGGGGGGGGGGGGGGGGGGGGGGGGGGGGGGGGGGGGGGGGGGGGGGGGGGGGGGGGGGGGGGGGGGGGGGGGGGGGGGGGGGGGGGGGGGGGGGGGGGG
Source organism: Dryococelus australis (assembly GCA_029891345.1). Classification (NCBI taxonomy): domain Eukaryota; kingdom Metazoa; phylum Arthropoda; class Insecta; order Phasmatodea; family Phasmatidae; genus Dryococelus; species Dryococelus australis. The sequence continues at coordinate 10,741 of JARBHB010000259.1, forward strand.
GGGGGGGGGGGGGGGGGGGGGGGGGGGGGGGGGGGGGGGGGGGGGGGGGGGGGGGGGGGGGGGGGGGGGGGGGGGGGGGGGGGGGGGGGGGGGGGGGGGGGGGGGGGGGGGGGGGGGGGGGGGGGGGGGGGGGGGGGGGGGGGGGGGGGGGGGGGGGGGGGGGGGGGGGGGGGGGGGGGGGGGGGGGGGGGGGGGGGGGGGGGGGGGGGGGGGGGGGGGGGGGGGGGGGGGGGGGGGGGGGGGGGGGGGGGGGGGGGGGGGGGGGGGGGGGGGGGGGGGGGGGGGGGTATTTTTATTACTATACATTAAATGTGTAATACCAATTCAATACTTTTAAGAAGTAACTAACTAATGTCCTTAACTAGAATGTAATAACTACGATTTGCTTAAAATTATGAAAAGTTCAATTCGTATATAGAACATGTATCTATTTGTCGTTTTTGGGAATATTTATACTAACTTTAAAGTGTATGCCAATTCAATATTTAAGAAGACCATGTAATAATTGTCCTTACACGATGTAATAACTACATTTGCTAAAATGTGACACATTCAATTAGCTATAGAACACATGACTATTGTCGTTTTTGATATATTTATTACTAACTTTAAAGGATGCTACATTCAATACTTCTAAAGAACGCAGTAATATTTTTAACAATTAATACATTTCAAATAGACAATAATTCCTTATAGAACACATGATCTTATTTGTGTTTTGGAAATTTATTACTAAAATAGTGTATTGTCATTCAATTTTCTAAAAACAATGTAACTAATTCTTACCGAAGTAATAACAAGATTTGCTTAAAATTGAAAATTACATCTAAAAGAAACATGTATCATTTGTCTTTTGGAAATTTATTCTAAATCTTTAAAGTGGTATGATATACATTAACTTTAATGATATACCTAATAATTGTCCTTAACGAAGTAATAATACGATTTCTTAAGAATGAATGACTACATTGTTCAATTCAGCATAGTAACACATATTCATTTGTTTTTTGGATATATTTTGATAATATTTAAATGTTAATGTTGCTACTTCAATACTTCAAGAAGAGCATGTAACTAATTGTCTTACACGAATGTAATAACTACGATTTGCTTAAAATGATGACAAAGTTCAATTCACTAGTAGAACACATGTCTTTTATTGTTTTTGGATATATTTTATTCTAAACTTTAAGTGTATGCTAATTCAAATTCTAAGAACAATGTAACTAATTGTCCTTACAAATGTAATAACTACGATTTCTAAAATGATGACTATCATTATCGCTTAGAAAATGTATTCATTTGTCGTTTTTGGATATTTATTCTAAATTTAAAGTGTTATGCCTACATTCAATAATCTATAAGTAAATGAAATAATTCAGCTTACAAGAAGTAATAACTACATTTGCTTAAATGATGAATATTTAATTCAGCTTAGTAGAACATACATCTATTTTCGTTTTGATAATTTATTCTAAACTTAATGTATAACTACACTTAATACTTTAAGAAACTCAGAACTAATTGTCTTACAGAATTAATATCATTTGCTTAAAATATGAAAAGTTCAATTCACTTATAACACAGAGTATCTCATTTGCTTTTTGGGATATATTTATATAAACTTTAAGTGTATCACATTCAATACTCTAAGAAGAACCATGACTAATTGTCTTAAGAATTAATATACGATTTGCAAAATATAAAAGCAATACATATTATAACACATGTATATTTGCGTTTTAGGAATGATATACAAATTTAAATTAGCTAATTAAACTGATAATTGCTATTTGTCTTTAATACAATTTAAGTTAACTACATTACTTAAGAAGAACATGACAATTCTCAGAAGTAATAAACACGATTCTAATGTGCTCTTAATAATTATTCTATTTGTGTTTGGATATTTAATTTAAACTAAAAGTTTACTAGTCATACAGAAGTAATTAACTAATTGTCTTAAGAATGAATAACTACGTTGCTAAAAGATGAAATATTCATTCAGTTTGAACATTATTATTGCGTTTTGGATATTTATACAACTTTAAGTTTACTAATCAATTCTAAGAAACATAATAATGTCTTACACGAATGTAATAACTACGATTTCTTAAGAATGTGAATATTCAATTCAGCTAAATAAACACATGTATCTCATTTGTTTTTGGATATATTTTACTTAAACTTTAAAGTGTATGCTACACTTCAATACTTCTAAGAAGCAAGTAACTAATTGTCCTTACACGAATGTAATAACTACGATTTGCTTAAAATGATGACAAAGTTCAATTCAGCTTAATAGAACACATGTATCTTATTTGTCGTTTTTGGGATATATTTATTACTAAACTTTAAAGTGGTATGCCTACACTTCAATACTTCTAAGAAGAACGCATAGTAACTAATTGTCCTTACACGAATGTAATAACTACGATTTGCTTAAGAATGATGACAACAGTTCAATTCAGCTATATAGAACACATGTATCTCATTTGTCGTTTTTGGGATATATTTATTACTAAACTTTAAAGTGGTATGCCTACACTTCAATACTTCTAAGAAGAACGCATGTAACTAATTGTCCTTACAGAATGTAATAACTACGATTTGCTTAAGAATGATGACAAAGTTCAATTCAGCTAATAGAACACATGTATCTCATTTGTCGTTTTTGGGATATATTTATTACTAAACTTTAAAGTGGTATGCCTACACTTCAATACTTCTAAGAAGAACGCAAGTAACTAATTGTCCTTACACGAATGTAATAACTACGATTTGCTTAAAAATGATGACAATCAGTTCAATTCAGCTTAGTAGAACACATGTATCTATTTGTCGTTTTGGGATATATTTATTACTAAACTTTAAAGTGGTATGCCTACACTTCAATACTTCTAAGAAGACGCATGTAACTAATTGTCCTTACACGAATGTAATAACTACGATTTGCTTAAGAATGATGACAAAGTTCAATTCAGCTAATAGAACACATGTATCTATTTGTCGTTTTTGGGATATATTTATTACTAAACTTTAAAGTGGTATGCTACATTCAATACTTCTAAGAAGACGCATGTAACTAATTGTCCTTACACGAATGTAATAACTACGATTTGCTTAAGAATGATGACAACAGTTCAATTCAGCTTAGTAGAACACATGTATCTATTTGTCGTTTTTGGGATATATTTATTACTAAACTTTAAAGTGGTATGACTACATTCAATACTTCTAAGAAGAACGCATGTAACTAATTGTCCTTACACGAATGTAATAACTACGATTTGCTTAAGAATGATGACAATCAGTTCAATTCAGCTATAGTAGAACACATGATCTCATTTGTCGTTTTGGGATATATTTATTACTAAACTTTAAAGTGGTATGCCTACAATTCAATACTTCTAAGAAGAACAGCAGTAACTAATTGTCTTACACGAATGTAATAACTACGATTTGCTTAAAATGATGACAAAGTTCAATTCAGCTTAGTAGAACACATGTATCTCATTTGTCGTTTTTGGGATATATTTATTACTAAACTTTAAAGTGGTATGCCTACACTTCAATACTTCTAAGAAGAACGCAATGTAACTAATTGTCCTTACACGAATGTAATAACTACGATTTGCTTAAAAATGATGACAATAGTTCAATTCAGCTAAATAGAAACACATGTATCTCATTTGTCGTTTTTGGGATATATTTATTACTAAACTTTAAAGTGGTATGACTACAATTCAATACTTCTAAGAAGTACGCATGTAACTAATTGTCCTTACACGAATGTAATAACTACGATTTGCTTAAGAATGATGACAATAGTTCAATTCAGCTAATAGAACACATGTATCTCATTTGTCGTTTTTGGGATATATTTATTACTAAACTTTAAGTGGTATGACTACAATTCAATACTTCTAAGAAGTACGCAAGTAACTAATTGTCCTTACACGAATGTAATAACTACGATTTGCTTAAGAATGATGACAATAGTTCAATTCAGCTTATAGAACACATGTATCTCATTTGTCGTTTTTGGGATATATTTATTACTAAACTTTAAGTGGTATTACACATTCAATACTCTAAGAAGACGCATGTAACTAATTGTCATTACAAATGTAATAACTACGATTTGCTTAAGAATGATGACAAAGTTCAATTCAGCTTAGTAGAACACATGTATCTATTTGTCGTTTTTGGGATATATTTATTACTAAACTTTAAATGTGTATGCCTACATTCAATACTTCTAAGAAGACGCATGTAACTAATTGTCCTTACACGAATGTAATAACTACGATTTGCTTAAAATGATGACAATAGTTCAATTCAGCTAATAGAAACACATGTATCTCATTTGTCGTTTTTGGGATATATTTATTACTAAACTTTAAAGTGGTATGCCTACACTTCAATACTTCTAAGAAGAACGCAGTAACTAATTGTCCTTACACGAATGTAATAACTACGATTTGCTTAAAATGATGACAAAGTTCAATTCAGCTATAGAACACATGTATCTCATTTGTCGTTTTTGGGATATATTTATTACTAAACTTTAAAGTGGTATGCCTACAATTCAATACTTTAAGAAGAACGCATGTAACTAATTGTCCTTACACAGATGTAATAACTACGATTTGCTTAAAATGATGACAACAGTTCAATTCAGCTATAGAACACATGTATCTCATTTGTCGTTTTTGGGATATATTTATTACTAAACTTTAAAGTGGTATGACTACATTCAATACTTCTAAGAAGACGCATGTAACTAATTGTCCTTACACGAATGTAATAACTACGATTTGCTTAAGAATGATGACAACAGTTCAATTCAGCTTAGTAGAACACATGTATCTATTTGTCGTTTTTGGGATATATTTATTACTAAACTTTAAAGTGGTATGCTACATTCAATACTTCTAAGAAGAACGCAAGTAACTAATTGTCCTTACACGAATGTAATAACTACGATTTGCTTAAAAATGATGACAACAGTTTCAATTCAGCTTAGTAGAACACATGTATCTTATTTGTCGTTTTTGGGATATATTTATTACTAAACTTTAAAGTGGTATGCTACACTTCAATACTTCTAAGAAGAACGCATGTAACTAATTGTCTTACACGAATGTAATAACTACGATTTGCTTAAGAATGATGACAACAGTTCAATTCAGCTTAATAGAACACATGTATCTATTTGTCGTTTTTGGGATATATTTATTACTAAACTTTAAAGTGGTATGCTACACTTCAATACTTCTTAAGAAGAACGCAAGTAACTAATTGTCTTACACGAATAGTAATAACTACGATTTGCTTAAGAATGATGACAAAGTTCAATCATTAGTAGAACACATGTATCTATTTGTCGTTTTTGGGATATATTTATTACTAAACTTTAAAGTGGTATGCTACATTCAATACTTCTAAGAAGAACGCATGTAACTAATTGTCCTTACAGAATGTAATAACTACGATTTGCTTAAGAATGATGACAACAGTTCAATTCAGCTTAGTAGAACACATGTATCTATTTGTCGTTTTTTGGGATATATTTATTACTAAACTTTAAAGTGGTATGCTACATTCAATAACTTCTAAGAAGAACCATGTAACTAATTGTCCTTACACGAATGTAATAACTACGATTTGCTTAAAATGATGACAATAGTTCAATTCAGCTTATAGAACACATGCATCTCATTTGTCGTTTTTGGGATATATTTATTACTAAACTTTAAAGTGGTATGACTACACTTCAATACTTTTAAGAAGAACGCAAGTAACTAATTGTCTTACACGAATGTAATAACTACGATTTGCTTAAAATGATGACAATAGTTCAATTCAGCTTAGTAGAACACATGTATCTTATTTGTCGTTTTTGGGATATATTTATTACTAAACTTTAAAGTGGTATGCCTACACTTCAATACTTCTAAGAAGAAGCATGTAACTAATTGTCTTACACGAATGTAATAACTACGATTTGCTTAAGAATGATGACAACAGTTCAATTCAGCTAAAAGAACACATGTATCTCATTTGTCGTTTTTGGGATATATTTATTACTAAACTTTAAAGTGGTATGACTACACTTCAATACTTCTAAGAAGAACGCATGTAACTAATTGTCCTTACACGAATGTAATAACTACGATTTGCTTAAAATGATGACAATAGTTCAATTCAGCTATATAGAACACATGTATCTATTTGTGTTTTTGGGATATATTTATTACTAAACTTTAAAGTGGTATGCCTACACTTCAATACTTCTAAGAAGAACGCATGTAACTAATTGTCCTTACACGAATGTAATAACTACGATTTGCTTAAGAATGATGACAATAGTTCAATTCAGCTTAGTAGAACACATGTATCTATTTGTCGTTTTTGGGATATATTTATTACTAAACTTTAAAGTGGTATGACTACACATTCAATACTTTTAATAAGTACGCATAGTAACTAATTGTCCTTACACGAATGTAATAACTACGATTTGCTTAAGAATGATGACAAAGTTCAATTCAGCTTAGTAGAACACATGATCTCATTTGTCGTTT
>JARBHB010000026.1:0-77229 GCA_029891345.1 Dryococelus australis
GGCTAACTGTTGCCAGCAGATATTTAAATAACAAATAGAAGATTGCACAGAAGAAAATAATTGACTAAATAAACACAAAACCAAAATTGAAGGCCAGGTGGGAAAACCATGTAAAGAACAATGAAACGAGCGAGGAATGTGTAGAGAAATATACGTATATAACTGTTGGTAAAGTATATGCTTCTTACGAAGGAACAGTTTGCAACATTTCGGTAATTAAAATCTGTTCCTTCTTGTCTTCTTGCGACGATTGTTGATTGTATAATTTGCGTGAGTTTAGGTGAATTAAAAAGAACAGTGCTTCCTTAGCTTAATGCCGTCCTATTGCTTACAGTAAAGCAGAGACTTTGATAGTCCTTTCAATTATGTGCTTATGTCAAGTAATTGAAATACATTTTCTCATAGTACTCTATGGTTGTTGTCACAAGTATGTTCGGTAAGTCTGGGAAAATGCTGCTAGCAAAAATTAAGATGATAATTTATAAATTGAAAGTATTCTGATATAGAGTCGGGAACACATACCCTCTGTAGAATGCAATCAATCAGCCGTAGGTTGGCAAGCGGGAAAGGGGGAGGGGTGATCTAACCCATGCTACACAAATTCTTGTGTCCGCAAAAAAAAAAATAAAGGCCGCCTCACAAAATCATTGTGTTATGACAAGTAGTGTAATGTCTTATAGCTCATTGGTGCACACAAAGATTTTGCATGCCCCACACTCTGTTCGCCTATATTTCTCTATATAGGAAAATAGACTCTACGATTGTGTAGTCAATAATTACTATTCTGTAGTGTAGTTGGAACAGATTATCTTTAAATAAAATAATATTTTTTGAGCCGATATGACCCAATATATATAAATGTGTGTAATCAAATCAAAATTATGTGTGTGTTAAAATCAGCACAAATCATAACAATATGGACTATTTCCTTTGCATGTCATAATCAGAACTATTAACTGATATAGGTACACATGGAATAAAATGTATCCCAAAAGCACTCTGTAAAATTCTGCTTATATTGCAGAAGAGAAATACTTACAGCTAACACAACACAAGTAAAAAAAAAAAAAAAAACCACTTTAAAGAAAACTGATGAAAATATAATTTAAAAATAATTGAAAATCTGATTCACTACACATTTACTACATATCAAAACACTTTTCAAATAAAATAATCACGTAACAGTAGTTAAGTGATGCCGCCTTTTTTATTTGTCAAAATTAATTTGATATCAAAGCATTAATTAAATTGATTGAAAGGGGTTAATAAAAATTGAAATGGTTATTCAAATGGAAAGGGTTAAATTAAATGAAAGGGTTAAGTGTATTGAAATGATTAAATGTATTAACAAGGGTTCATTTATTTATATTTTTTTCCCTTGATTTTGTTGTTGTACTTCTTTCTTTACTTTTGAGGGTGGTAGGAGCTCTGTACGATGTTGACGGTGTGGTGTTCTGGAGGCGGTTGACCAGAGTCGTGGGCTGCAATGTGTTTTATAGGTGTTGAGTTGAGGGCAAGATTTACTAAGAGTCATTTTTCTTATTTTTTTAAATTTTGATGTGTTTGTAGAGATATTGCTCATAACTGTGTTGGTAGATAGGCGACTTTGAAAGAAGAGATTTGCGTGTTAGTAATGACAAACGATTAAATAGTCGACTGTTTTCCTAATACAATAAAATGTTACAGAATTTCAGAGTGTTTTACGTACGAATAAATTACACGCACCGAATCGCAAATTTCAAACGATCACAACTACGTGAATAATAAGTGCAATCACATGAGTCTCGAGGTGCCTTAAACATAACATGATTTATTACCCCGAGCTGTATGATAGGAATATAATTTACAGAAGAGAGAATATAATGAACGAACACAATTATGTGAGTATGGAATTAACAATCTACAACAAAATGTCCCTATAAATTAAATGAACAAGCTATATATGATGCCTCTCGCACATACCTTACATGTCCGTCTGCCTGTGAGACTGACGAGGAGTAACTTTAGAAACATAATCCATACGTAAAAATTAATTAATTGATTAACATCCGTAATAAAATTGCACCTCTCCCAAAACACTCTGTTCGGCTGCGAGGTTGCTGAAGGAATGACATTAATATATTATTTGTGGAGACTAATAAGTACGATTAGATATGTGGAGCGTGGCCGATGTCTGTCCACCCCGGAGGTCACTCGATGAATGAGTGGATCTTATAGGTGCACTTTCTTATATACGTGTAGCACGGCCACCGTCTTAAAGGCAACTTAATTGAAAGTTACGACTGATAGAACCTATTTCCCTTCCAAGCTACTATTAACAACTTGATTCGTCCTACAAATATGTGAATGTATAAAAGTGAATTATTAAAAAATAATTTACATACTACAAACTTTTCTGTAAAGTCTGTGAAATTCAGGCACTTGTTAACACAAACACGAGTTAAAAATGGTACAATGTTTTGTCTACTGAGCTCAGAAACATACTTCAGACAAATATAAAAATAACGAATGCATTATATCGGTCTATCACACAAAAATTTATATTTTCTGGTAAATGAAAAAATTTTTTAAGTTTTCACCCTATAGTTTATGATACTGTGAAAGAGATCTGAACCCCTGAGCATATAATATCACTTAACGAAAATCGCGGGTACCACACTCCGAAGTCTGGTGTATATGAAGGAGCTATTGAGGTATACAACCATCTAGCTTCTATGAGCAAGTGATGATGGCGGAACCCCTCACGAAACCTCTGTGTCGCTCTGCCAAAGGCAAACAACCCCTCTGCTCGCCTGAGTGGCTACTCTGTCCTTGAGGTTTCTCATCCTTCTGACCCTCGATTGCCAATTTTTCGACACTGAGGCAAGATGGCGAAAAGTAACTAGATACGTGCACATCGCTCCCGAGCTCCGTGCACCCCCATATCCACCTCGTTCTTCCACCCATCGCCAGACCGACGTGTCCAGGGTCATACATCCGGCTTCCCCGACTGTCAATTTTTCGCCACTGAGGCAAGGTGGCGACAACTGGCTAGAGAGCTTCATATCCCCCACTAGCCTGTAGGCATCCCCTAGCCCTTCACTCCTCTAAGAGGGCGTGTCCTGAGGTCATGAAACCCAGACCATCCTCCCTCCCTACTCCAGAAGCAGTCTATGCCCAAAAAGACAGTTTCTTCTCCAAGGCCACGCATCTTCAGCCCAGAATGCATTTTTTCGAATATCTCGAGAGCTGGCCTGTCCACATAGCCTGCCCTCTGAAATAAAATTTCTTTAATCTCCAAGATAATCCCCAATTTAACATCCCAACAACACTTGTATATTTGAATTAAACAAACTATGATTTGAAAAAAAAAAGCGATCACACAGGAATACAAGACATATTTGATTCAACCGTTAAAATAATGTTTTTTTTTCAACTAATGAAAGACAAAAATACGTATTTCACATGTAGTTTTTCTTAGCCCTGAATTTTTAGATAGTACTATCATATAGGAAAATATAATATATCTCGCTAAAGTGTAATATTCTGTTAAGTAATAATAACTAAAAAATTTATTTGGGAAGGGCAGTCGTTACAACGACATGTTTTTAAAAAATATACGGGGACGAGTCATTCTAAAACCTCGCGGACAATACCAGGTAACGGATAGCCAAGAATTGAGTACTGTGGGGAGCGAGCGAAATTTAGCTCTCAAGAGCTGATGAGGGTGAAGCGAGATTAGTATGGAGCAGCTCCGGGCGGACCACGCACGACTAATGAAACAAGAGAGATCTGCAATAACACTCTTGTATCAGTGACAACATCTAACATGACTTCCACATGTTACGAATTTTTTTTTATAGTGTGATCCGTCCGGAGAGGTGAGTGTGCTTAGCGCTCGACCAATGCGATCCCTCTCTTCATGTCTAACCAAAAACTTTCCAACAGCAAAATGCATTCCATCTAACTTAAAATGTATATATTTGAATTTATTTAATATATTAGCAGTTTCCGATGTAATTTTTAACGAAACAGTGCGTAAAAAGGCGGAAATTATGTTTTTCATAATTGGAATATAGCGATTTTCAACTTAACCTTACTTTTTTACTAAAAGGTCCAAATTCTTGTAAATTTGTAATTAAATGGTGGCCATTTTGAATTCTTACAGTATATAAGGAGGGATAAATTAATTCTTTCTCAGTCTTAACTCGGCATCTGCTAACATCACTTTATTGCATGCATGTGCATTGCAGTAGCACAGAGAACAACGCCAGGTGGGAAGCATCGACATTGTGAACGACACCAGGCATCTACTACAACAACAGAGTCCATCACGTCGACTACAACGCCAGGCATGCATCACGTGTACTACAGCTCCAGATGTTCACTACAACTATAGTGTTTGCTACAACTTTGCTACATCTAGATCATCATCACCAATGCAGAATCTACAGGGCATTTAATCTCTGCATCAGCTCGCAACAGGTATAATGCATCAAGGTCACTGCCATGACAATTGTGACCCTGAATGCTTTGAAATGTTCAATGCTATTTTAGCATATGGAAGGCGAAAACCTTGTTGTGTTTACAGTGTTCCCAACTTCAAGTGTTGCCGAAATAATTTATAATTTCTTTTGTAGGCCACGAAATAAAATTATGTGTATCCATTCCTGGCTGAACATTTACAAGCTGATGAGGATATTGTCCTTTTTACCTTGTGATGACTGTCCTTACAGCATGCCTGCCTTTCTTAATGATGGGAACTTGCAATATATGCTGAGGGATTGTATGTCGCACAGGTTGGAACAGCTACTTTAAGCTAGAATCATTCCAGATATAGCAATGGGCTCATCCAGAGTCGATGAAGTAAACTCTGAGGTGAACACTGTCATCTTATAAAATTTTATATGAAAGAGAGAGAGAGATTTTTTTTGTAAATTGTGTATAAAAATAACGTAAAAATGATGTGCTATGCTCAGAGTTTCGAAAACTACCAAGGCAACTCCTTCGTAATTAAGGAGCTTGTTTTATCTTATGCAACCGATGCTAATGACTCTAAAGTATTATGCTTTAAATATCCCAGACCTTGGTACAGTTTAAAACCAGAAGTTAAAATTATGTTTCGGGAACAGACTTATGAGATACATAATCTAAAATGGGAATTTGGTGACATAGCTTATGAAAAAAGTTTTCAATATGTAAATGATGTGCTACTCGAAGACTATCCCATATACATGCATGGCAAAATGCAGAAGGAAATTTTAAAAAACTTCTACCAATGCAGAAGCAATAAAGATCAGAAGATACCACAACAGTTCGAGTATTAATTCAATACCAAAATCCTACCTATGTGTAGACTTATTAATTTTCGAAAAAAAATGTTTGTTCCAGGTAGAGTAAGATATCAAAAAATGGAGAAATTCGACCCAGATAACACATATTCCAGTACTTTTCGAGGACACAAGAAAGTATGGTTCCATTCTCTGGCAACATATACTGTCAAACACAGATGGGTAACGGAGATCATCATTGAAATTTCGCAAAAAGTTTCAGAGAAAGCCTGTATACAGAACGAGTGTTGTGTAATGAAGCAGATGACTGTCCTGTTTTTATTAATATGCGACCTGACAACGAACTACCCTGTTCTTCGTGGGACCCTATGTTTTGAAAATCGCAGATCAAAATAACCAAAGAACTAGGTTTTCATCAAATTAAATATAAATTGATTAGAGAATTTTATGACACCACCACCTTATGGACTGAAACATGTAATAATAAGGAACACATCATGCAAATACAAGTCAGTAGCAGTCATTTAAGAGCACAATGTGTAATGTGGTTCTGTGAAGGTTTGGAACAGCAATGTGTGAGTCTGTAAATTTGATCTAACAAAATTATCGTTGAACTAATTTTACCACAAACTGGAAGAACATCCGTCTATATAAAGAGAGAGAAGAAGAGAGAGAGAGAGAGAGAGAGAGAGAGAGAGAGATAGACACCAGAGCTTCGGTTATGATAGAGAGGTTCGACCCTTCACTTCAGTATGCTAAGTGTTACTCCTGGATATAGGCGAGTGTGGTTTAGAATTGAAGATGAAGATAGTTCACTACAAATACAGATGTGGAATGGAGATGAACATTGGCATTTCTCATTAAACAGTCCAACAGAAACTTTTAAAGTTTTTGATGTATGTCATGGGCGTAATTATTGTCCTTTATATAATTTACATCCTAACAGTAAACTACCTTCTAATGAAGGTAATCTAGAATTTGAAGCTCCAAGTGTTTACATCACCAAATGCAATTACTACAAGAAAATCAAATACAGTATGCAGGAGGAAAGTAGTTCCTGTTTTCTTACTACAGTTTGGACAGAAGAATGTAACAACAACCAACATGATACATCATCAGTGACCAAGAATTAATTTCTCCCTGTGGCATGTGGCAATGCAATGTTTTTCAAGGTAAGAACATTTGGCAGACTACATAAAGGAGATAGTCCATTATAAAATCGTCAGTCATTGCAAGAATCTTCGGCCCTACAGACGTATACAAAGTCCTGCAATTAGGATACTGAAGAGTTTTCTTTAAACAATACGACTGTATTCTACAAGTTCATGTCTGCAACAATATAGAACATTGTTGCTACACTTTCGGCAACAGTCTCAGCATTCACTTTGGTGAAGGAATAGCATGCAACGATTGTGCTGTGTGATATCTTCGCCCCAATAGTGAGTTGCCAACATCATAAAAAATTTGATGATTGCTAGTCTTAGCAAGGAGATAGAAGAGGAACGGTGATACGGAGGAATTGACAACAAGCTCAAAAGACCTCATCAGTGAATCACCGTTCGTTGGAAGGAGACCTGCCACAGGGACATCAAAAACTATATTTTTGTACAAGGAGGATTAGTTTTTCCGTTTATGTGTAATTTATATGCATGTGAAGTGGCTAATTCAGAATAATATTCTCGCCAATTTGCAAGTATATCTTTATTACTAACGTTTGTAATCTGTAACTTATAGCATAGCATATTCACATTTTATTATAAAGGAAATGTGTGAGTCAGACATTCATTTTAAATGCATGTATTACTGTCAAGCTTTTACAGCACAAGTAAAACCAAATAGTTATGATTGTACTTTAACTAACTGTAACAGTTCTGTATGTCTTGTAAACCAGTAGAGACCGCACAGAGTAGATTGCAAGCATAAACTTAAGGGCAAACGCAATGTAACTTCATATTGTGAGGTAGAAAAATGTTTGAAACATTTTGTTTATAATACAGACACTGTTTTGCACTATCAGTATTTCGAAGAACATGATAATAATCTTCATACTTTATATCATTATAGCAAAAACAAGTATGGTTACACATCTGATACCAGATTCATCAAAATGTTATATGCATCGAGCAATAAAATTAGCTAACAATAAAATTTAACCCTAAAACATGTTTCAACTTACAAATTTACAGAGAGAGAATGATTTAATATATATTAATATATAATATAACATTTGCTGCAATATTTTTCTTTTAAAGTAATTTATTTTCCTCTAGGAGACAAAAAGAGTCACGTACTCATACAGTGTAGTAACAATAAGAAATGTCTAGTGTTTCATATGACTATCAACACATATCTTCCATCTAGTATTGAAGATGTGTACTCTCATTATGTTGAATCATATAAAAAATTGGTTTAAAGCATTGTTTTACATGCCCCTACTTCTAAAGACATTTGTATACAGACAGATTAAAATTCAGGGTGTAAGAAAAAAGTAACTCCTTGAAAGCAGAGGCCAAGATCGGGATCGGGAACCAATATTAAGAAAATGCATGAAAACTTTATTCAAATTGCTAAATGTTTATAAAATAATATTTGTTTTTAAAGAAAAAAATGTATATATTTTGAATCAATGTTTTGTGTTACCCTGTAGTGGTTTCGGAGCAAGGTGTAATTGTTGTACATAAAGTTTTGGATCTACCTGTATTTTTTTTAAATAATAATTGTGACACCCTGTATTTGTTTACGGGTTTATAATTTGTATCTTGAAAATGTTGTAAATATATTGTAAATTCACTTGTGTTTGTTTAGCAACAAAATGTTCTGTAGCAAGTTCTACTTGCTAGTGTTAAAATGTTTTGTGTCATCATATACTTGTTTGATTATATATGTTAAAATGATTTTAAACAAGTGTGTAATTTGTATAGCTTTTGAAGCAAAAAAAATTTCTACATGCTTAAATATGTTTTTGGACATAGTATGCTGCTTCAGTGATTAACATGATTTTTTTTAAACAGCTTGTGTTTGTATATATTTTGTAAATAAATATGATGTAATATTTCATATGTTTTATTTAACCTATTCCATATTAAAAGTGAACTTGTTTTGGCAAGAAAAATATTGAGAGACAATTGAGAGAGTAGTAATTAATTCGTCTCCAACAGAGAGAGAAAGAGAGCTATTCTTAAATTGTCTATTAAAAAAGTATGTTGCAGTAACAAGAAAGAGTCTTGTAAAGAAGAAAAAATAAATTGGATAACAAACAGACTATTAGTTCGCAAAAAATAATATTTAACTAAAAATATATTTGATTTATATACTTTTCAGGTTCGATTCCCAGCTAAGACATGGTTCATATAAGCTGGGTTCAAATCCCAGTTATATCATGGATGACTGCAATCTAGTTTCTCACTTTTAGTGATGGGTAGATATGATTGTAAATTAGATTCTGGGTTCGAGATCTGTTTAGGTCTTGTATGATATAAACTAGTTCGTAATTCAGTAATTGTTAACCATATTAACTGAAAGGATTATAATCAATGAAATATAAAATTACAAATAAATGTTATTAAAAACAGGAATTCGTTCGTAAAAAGGCTGTCGAATCATAGCTTTAAAAAATTTTCACCTCGTAATGGAAAAAGTTTGTATTCTAATGCCAATTTTTCATGTAAGAAATCATTCAATAAAAGCTTAATTCAAACATAATGACTTAAAACCGAACAATTTCGCATTAAATTAAGATATAAACACTAAAATTGTGTATATACACGCTAAAATTCCTAAAACATGTTAAACACTTAATTTGTGTTGAAATAGTTTAAAATTTAATTGAAACATCTTAAAACATGTTATTCATCTATTTGATATCCATTTCAGGCGAATAGCATTATTTGAACCTTTGCAACAAGGGATAGTGGCGAGGGTATAAATACTGGTACGCACCCGCTGGACCTCATTTGCCGCTCTAACTTCATGGGGTCAAGACCTCCTCTCTCCTTCAGTGCGTAATAGTGTACGACATTCAGCCTTGTGAACTGGTCTGTGGTGCTAGGGTGCCTAGTCCAACGCCATCGGCTGCCCTCTCATCATTTACCTCTGCCTGTGTGTTCACCAGTGGGGCTTTGCGACCAAGGGACCCAGCTTCCCTTCGCATCTGCCGTGATGGTGAAAGTATGTGGATCTTGCCGCTCGCTCACCTGCCGGAGAAGTCACCCTCAGACCTCGCTTGGGATTGCGATCGCCCAACCGCTTGCTAGCCTGATAGGGTAGGCTACCACGGAGCTCTAGAGAGGATTGCAACCACCTGGCCACCTCCCTGCTAACTTTTAGGGGTTCGAATCCCAACACTCACCTGGTGGAGTGGCCTAACATTCAGCTCGATTCACCTGGGTTCGGGTCTTGTTCTACACTGAACATCTTTGCTACAAGAGATTATGTAAGTTAATAATTTTTAATATAAAAAATTGAGGGTTTTCGGTATTTTGTTTAAATTTTTTTCCCGCTTTCTTTAAACTTTGAGTAAATTGCATGAATTTCATTCGACTTTTTAACAAATTCATTGATTGTCTCTTCAAAATTTTAAATATATCTTTAGAATTGTAAAACTATTTATTAAATTTAAATGAGTGGTCCTTGAAAGTGTAAAACAAGTCTTTAAAATCGCAAACTAATTATTGAATTGAACTATGGCTCTTTTAAATTGAAAAACAAGTATTCAAACACAAAATTTTTAATCGAATTGATTGATTGGTCTTTGAAATTGTAAAACAAGTCTTTAGAATCTTTAAAATTTTTACGTTCAATGATTGGTCTTGAAAATTGTAAAACAAGTCTTAAGAATTGTAAAACTTTTTATCTAATTGAATGATTGGACATTGAAATTGTAAAATAGGTCTTTAGAATTGTTAATTCATATGTGTGAATGACTGTGTGTGTAAATGCAGAGGACAGGCGAGAAAAATTTCAATTCCAGATGTAATTATTATGTACATTCGAGTTTATTTAACAGAGTTGAGAGGGATATACAGGAGAACCACCAGTAGTAGCTACTGCACTATATGGAATAAAGCCGCATCAATAACACGTACCTAACCCTCTTTCCACTGTTTAAATATTCACAAAGTATGTGAAAAACATCTAGAATCAATCGCCGATTACTCTGTGGGAAAAAAAATGGTCAAGTAGGTGGATGACTGAGTGAAGATGTGTGTGTGTGTTATTTGGGTGAATGCAGAAGGAAGGCAAGAAAGATTTAATTCCAGATGTAATTTTTATGTACATTTGAGTTTATTTAGCAGAGCTGAGAGGGATATACAAGTGAACTGCCAGTAGTACTATTGCACTATATGGAATAAGGCAGTGTCAATAACATGTACCTACCCCTCTTTCCACTGTTTAAATATTCACAAAGTATGTGAAAAACAGCTAGAATCTATCGCAGATTACTCAGTGAAATTTTTTTTTTCGTCAAGTAGGTGGATGACTGTGTGTGTCTATGTGCAAGGGGACTAGTTCTATGTTTATGATATATACATATTTTTTTCGAAGATTTTTAAGTTTCAAAAATTTTACTTCTAATATGCAAGTATGCAGTATTGTACAGTTGTAATAGTATTAAAAGTTTGGATTTATGTAAAATGATGTGAATGTGTATGTAGGTTTTTATAGTTGTAAAAATTTTACATGTTTTGTTTTAAAGTATAAAATGATTGAATTTTTAACTATTTTAAGAATTTTTGAAAAAATTTAAACAACTTTAATAATGTCTTGAGTGTAACAAATTAATATTCATTGCTAAAACTATAGTTATTAAACTCATTTTCGGAACATTTATAAACATTTTTATAGCATAAATAATTTTTATTGTGTACCCTAGGATCTATTTTTATGGTGTAATATTAATAAATGATTTTGGGGGGGTAGCCTATAATGTATTTTTTGACGATGTAAATTACATTACTGTATAAAATTTCATAAATGTTTTTCGATGGTATAAGATTTAAAAAAACTCATTAAAAAATGTATTTTTTCTAAAAAAAATAATGTTTAAAATGAGCTTAAACTAAAATGCAATAGCACGAGTTTAAATTTCACTGTTATATTGTAAACGAAAGCTGCGCGCCATGGCCAAAAAGTAAATCTTGTGAAATACGAGGGTAAGACAGGTCGCAAAGAATGGTCAATTCTATACTGGAGACAGAGTGCAGACTGAAAGTCGGCAGAGAGAATTGGGCTGGAGGGGAAGTGCAAACTTTCTCCATCCCCCAGTTCATCACAGAATTGGCTGCAGCATCTACGCGATGGGTCGTTGGAGGGTAAAAGGGGAAAGTCGAGCAGGTGGGGGTTGTCGAGCATGCACGGGAGGGGAGAGTGGTGGGATGGTGGTGCACACTGGTTTAAGCGGTATGTTACTGAACTATTTTTCCTATCCTTTCGTCTAGTCAGTTCCGCAAGCGGACTGGCCTGGCTTGTTCCACGCTCGCGTCTTACACTGTTCACCCTCACTGTGTGCACATTCCTGTCGGGCGGTCGAGACCATATCCCATCTATTCCCTATTGTGTTTCGTTTCTCCTCGCCTGCTAGCTACCTGCCTCTCATTCACATTTTAAAGTATTTTGAACTCGCTACCATTTTAATCACAGCTCTCACTGTCATATTTCCCTAACAAACATAAAATTTTAAATTAAATAAAAAACATTTTGCCATTATGTTTTCAGTTATATTGTGTATGTTTGGATGTGTGTGTAAATTATTAAGAGTGTTTTATTTTTTAAGAAGCACAAGCCACCTACAATATATATTTATTTTATTTTGGTGTTGTAACTTTTATATTGGGGATACTAAAGAACAATTTACTTAGTTTAAATGGGTGAGCATAAGCGATCCAGTATTGACATCTTGCTTGAAGATCATCAGATAAGAAATTTCTATTCGGAATCACAGACGGAAAGACAAACAAGCGGTCGAGACAGTGTCCCTTTGCCTAAGCAGACATGAGTTAATCTTTCGAAGGATGATCTCTACTTAAGCGATTCTGCATGGATTCGCATACGGAGAGATCATTTACACCCAAAGGTCAAAACGTGTCCGCTTCCCCCAAACATGAGAAGGATGATCTTTTAAATACCGACTTATTTCTATCAGACTTGGAAGATTCTTGTGATTCGGAGAGTGCTCCAACCATTTCACAACCGACTTTCAAGTCGGTTAGAGATATTTCGCCAAGGCAGCCGGAAAATAATTCCTTTTCCGATTCCCAGGCCTGATATGCCAACTATTGGCTATGGTGTTCGTGGGAAGACTAAATTATGGTGGAAATGTAATGATCAATTAGATCTGGTGCAGATTTTTCTAATTTTTTGCAGAGGTGTAATGTCCCTTTATTAAGCTTTGAATGGCATCACCCCAGCCAGTAGATTATCCGTTTCTGTAGCGGGTAAGTATTTGAAATCACTCACGGCACAGGAAGGTGCTACAGAACATTTTATTTTCAAAGTACAGCACTTCCTGTCCTCCATTCATCCGATGTGGGTTTAATCTATGATGATGATATTGTTCCTTATCTCACTAACAGATTTTGAGGAGTTTAGATGCACATGGTTCTAGCTGGAGTCTCCAAATGTTGACGTACATGGACGTCCATGGGAGCCAATATTGACCGTTCACTGTCAGTGCTGCGCACACTAAACTACCGAATTTTATTTCCAGTCATCTTGTTGTGTCGATGTACACTGGCCAGAGGGAATGTGTTTCTACTGCGCCTATTAGAATCTTTGTTTCCTGCCACACAAATGCCCGTCATTCTTCTTCATACCAAAACCTCATGAGGTTTTGAATATCGAAGGTCTGTCCGACACCTGTAGTCATACAGGATATTCGCAAGCTTGAGGAGAACAGTTATATTTCTATCAATGTCTATTGTTTGGTGGATGAAGATAGCAATATAATTGACGAAACTTGCAAAAAGGGTGGGGTTGCAGTACCCATGTGTATTTCTTCTGTACGCCATTAAAAAACACGTAAATATTTTGGCGATTCACACGAGTGGAAATGCCGCTCATTTGCATTTCGTATGCATTGGAAATTTGTCATGGCTTTTGGTAGTCAGCTGAGTAAGAAAAAAAAACAGAATTTTTTTCTTTGAGCAGTGTCTTCAGTATTTCCAAACTGATGAGAAACTCGCAAGTCATAGTATTATTTGCCAGCAACAAAAGGCTTTCGCAGTACTTTCCCCAGTGGGAACGACAAGTACCTGGATTTTGAAGATTACAGCAAACAGCAGAGATTGTGTTTCGTCCCCTATTGCTTCATTGAAAGTTGCCTAATGATGAAACACGTAATATATCTACCATCAACCAATATATTCCATATACTTGTAGCATTTCGTTGGTGTGCTCATACAATCTAGATTTGTCTCAGTATTTCGAGTATGTGGGTGATGATTGTATGTATCAATTAGTTGATAAATTAGTTGAACTTAGAAAGTGGGTTGCAGGAATTTACAGCGTCATTGTTCTGATGAAGCCAAAAACCCCTGCTGATGAAACTAGGTTGGCGGCTCAGAAAAGTTGTCACAGTTGTAAATAATTGCTCAGCCCAAATGATATTGTGGTCGACCATGACCATCTGATGGGTGAAATCAAAGGCGCGCACATAATAAGTGCAACTTGAATTTCATACTGCCCAAAATACATCTTGTCGCTGTTTTCCATAACCTGCATAATTATGATTCTCACTTTCTTAAAAGCCCTTGTCTAAACATCACATAACATTACACAACGGAACTGTAATAATTGAAAATGCTGGAAAATTTCAAGTGTTTGGAATGACCCTAGAGAAATACAAATGTATCACAAAACAGATTCCCAATTGGATTGATTGCTATGGAAAGGCACCGACATTTGAAATTGCTATTTATTGATTCATTTCTAATTCATGAGCACCTCTCTGGAAACTTTGGCAGGTAATTTACTACCTGCACAATTCAGTATCAGCCGTTCGATGTTTCCAGACAACATACAATTCGAGTTGGCAAAACAGAAGGGAGTTTTTCCTTATGACTTAGTTAAGTCACCAAATAGTCTGATGTGCAAGTCACTCCCACCAAAGGATGCATTTCATAATGTGATGAGAGGCAAAGGCATCAGCTATGAGGATGATGCTCATGCCCAAGCCACATGGGATGTGTTAAATTGCATAAACTTACTGCAGTATGTAATTCATTACTTACATGTGGGCACATGTTTGCTGGCTGATGTTTTTGAGAATTTCAGGACCGTATGTTTGCTTTAGTATCTATGACACGCGTGCGGCTAGAGCTATTGACTGACCCAGAAATGTATCTTTTTGTAGAACATTGGGTTAATGGTGGCAATACCCAGGTTTCAAGAAGACGTGTAGAAGCCAACAATGTTGCATGGGTGAGTACTACGACCCTAGTGTGGCATCGAAATATATATGATATTTCGGCATCAATGGGTAGTACAATCATACAATGTGGTCCAAGCTTCCAGTTGGTACTTTCCAGTGGATTGAGGCTGACGTGTTCTCTTCATGAGATTTTGCAAACATGGTGAATGACGGTTACCCTTGTTTTTATCGCAGAAGTTGATCTGTCTTTTCTGGAGGAGTGTCATGATAAATTATATGATCTGCCTTTGGCACCAGAAAATCGAGTACCCCTGAACGGTTTGCATGAGAAACTTCTTTTAACAATCGTGTCGCAGAATAAATATGTTATACATGGAGAAACACTGAGGCAGTACTTGATGTATGGGGCCAAACTTGACTCTGTTCATCGCATTTTATGCTTTGAGCAGAAGGTTTGGATGGCTTCATACATCGAGTTTAACATTGAGAAATGTGCCCAGGCTGCTAACAAATTAGAAAATTATTTTTTTCAAGTTAAAGAATAATTCATTTTATGGAAAAATCTTGCAGAATGTCCGCTGAGAAAGGGGCAATAGAGTTGTTTCGAGGTATGACATGATCTATGGGGCTGCAGGGCTGATAGGCCGTCCTACATTCTAGGTGCCACAGAGTATCGATGAAAACTTGGTCGTTATCGAGATGTCAAAGAGTTCTTTTGTGTTCAACAAACCTTTGTACACTGGTGTTGCCATTCTCGACCTTTCAAAATTAACCCTCTATGAATTTCACTATCAGTACATGTGTACATATTTCTTCCGTCGGCTTTGCACCTCCTCTATTGTGACATCGATTCCCTAATCTATTGTGTTGCTTGTGACGATGTATATAAAGTAATTACCCCTGATTTAAAGGCATGGTTTATTACATCCAACAATGTGTTCGATAATCAGCAAGGATTCCCTCACGAGAGCAAAGGTCGTACCGGGGTGATGAAATATTAATGTGCTGAGCACATTATCACACACTTTGTGGGTTAATGTCCTAAGCTTTATGCATATGTTGTTGCGAATGATCAATGCATTCGTAAGGCGAAGGATGTGAAACTCAACGTGTTGCAATCTCTCAGGAAAGAGGATTATCGAGATTGCCTCGAAAATTGCACAGGTGTTCTGGGGAACCAATATCAGTTCCGTTTGCGTGTTCATCAAGTATACACTGAATGCGTAACGAAGGAAATGTTGTAATGTATGGATCATAAGCGGTACATTGGGGAAGACGGAATATGAACGTTACCTTGGGGGCACTACAGAATACTTGAGTAAATTTTTTAAATTATCATCCATATAATAATTTCAGAACCGCAATAAATGTATAGACCTCCCAGCACATCAGCGCCAATGACGTCTATCTGCCACCACCACATGCACCAACTGTTCCACACTCATCGCAGCTGTCTACAATCATCATCGCAACTGACTACACAGACAACAAACATAATCGCAACTGACTATACCAACTACAAATATCTAGAACTAATTGCATCAATTCTGTTGCATTAAAATCCAATGCTGCTGTAGTCTATTTCCCTAAATATAGTATAAAGAATAAATCTATCTTCGATAGCTTTACGTCTTGTCAAAGAAGATAATGAAATTCACAGTGGAAACTGCATGCGTGGAAGTGTGTGTTACACCGTCATTGGCCTGTGTGAGTGTCTGAAAAATAAATTACCCGGATGTGAAACCTACAAAGAATGCCTAAAGAGCATACCTTTTTTTTTTTTTTTTTTTTTTTTTTTTTTTTTTTTTTTTTTTTTAACACCTCAAGTAGTATAGATATGCCGGTTCGAGGACAGCCCCCAGTTATCAGAAAACCAACAGCAAATTTAATGCCCAAACCATAAGAATACCATCAGAAAAAATTACTGTTTGTTTTCCTGATCCAAAACACCAGCTGCCGGTTCGAGCACAACCGCAAAAAAGTGACTGCAAAAGTTGTGTTTCGGTGCATCTGCAAAAAAGTGACTGCAAAAAGTTGCAAAGAGCATCTCAATAAATTTGAATATGTAAAAAATTTTAAATTGTCCATAATAAAGATGGACCAGTTGCTAAATGTATTGAATGGAGCCCAACAATTTAAGAAACTTTCCGAACTTTCAATGGGAAAGACCTATCCCATAGACCATGCTGAAATATCTGATACACAGTATGGACACAAAGTGGTAATTACTTCTGGAAAATTTAAAGTAACCTTGCCAGACAGATATCTTCAGATTTTCAGCGAAAATGTTTTAGACGGTGTTAATCGTAGGTACGCAATGAATGTGCCTATAACTACAGCAAGCTCCCCCTATGCTTCGCCATTGGTCGATGCAAAACTAGAACTTGTAATGAACAATTCTTCCTAGTCGGTCGTTGCATGAAAAAAAGACTCTTCGTACAGATCACTCTGTCATGCTGACGATCAGTTTGAACATAGGTGAAAACTCGATGGCAGAATCGACACTGGCGACAACCGGTTAGCGGTGATGCAGATTGCGGCTCCGTGATCGTCGAGGTCAAAACGCAGGCCTTCATATTCCCAATTAATTTTCTGTTATGGGAGCACTCCGAGAAAACCAAAACACTCGTTCGCCCCGGAATAAAACACGCAGGTACTATCATATACATATGATAGGAATAAAACGTATGTATAATTATATAAATATAAAATTACTTTAAATTTAATTCATACATAATTATATATATATACCTATATATATAATTATTATTATATAAAGTTCATTTAAATTTATTTCATGCATAGTTATGTAAATATATAGGTATATAAATATGTAAATATAAAATTGTATTATAATAATTATGTACATAAGTATGTACATATAAATGTAGGAATAACATTTTCATACATAATTATGTATATGTAAATACTAGATGTTTAGCCTGTGACCGTGTTTTCAGTATGGTCACGTGCCTAGAATATTTACAATGTTAAAAAACTTGATTATCATACAAAGACTGAATATATATATATATATATATATATATATTATATATATATATATATAATATATATTTCTATATCCATTGAGCCACTGTGGCCGCGCTTGGAATCATTCTAGCCACTTGACCACTGTGGCCCTACTTAATTAACTCAACATTGAAACGAGACATTTAGAGTGAGCAAAAATTATATTCCATTTCCTTCATATCTCTATGCAATAATCTCTATGCATTAATACAAAATTTTCATAGGAAGAAGTAATTAAAATTTTAGTTTTTAGGGTCAAAAGTTAATATTGCGTATTCTGATCTTGCTAAAATTCGAACTTGACCTGTATTTGACCCTGAGGATTCGCTCTACAATATTCGAAGAATTTTTTTTAAATTTCAAGTGACAGAAGTATCAAACAGGGACAGACAGACAAATAAACAGACAGACCGAGATCGTCCGTTATATAATAGGATAATGGGATGGGCATATAAAAAAATGGAAATTCTAGATATAAGAATGTACGTAAAAATATTACAAAAAATCCTTCAATTTATTTTAAATATAATTATGTTTTGATATATAAGAATGTATAAACATATAAATATGATAATATGAAATAACATAATTTTCTACATATAAGTATGTATAAACATATAAATATGATAATATGAAATAACATAATTTTCTACATATAAGTATGTATAAACATATAAATATGATAATATGAAATAACATAATTTTCTACATATAAGTATGTATATATAAAAATAATTTATATATATATATGGGAACATAAAATTATTTTCTATTGACTTTATACAAAATTATGTATAGGTATATAAGTATGTATATATAAAAGTAATTTCAGTTTATTTTATACATAATAATGCATACATAGGTATATAAATATGAAAATATAAAATTGTTAAACATAATTGTGTAGCTAAGTATGTACATTTAAATATAGGAATATATAATTGCATTAAAAATAATTCAAATTTTCTATATATAAATATGTAGAAATAAAAATAATTTAAATTTCTATATTTAAGTATGTATATATATATATGGCAATATAAAAATATTTTCAATTTACTTTATACATCATTATGTATAGGTACAGGTATATATGGTATTTAAATATATAATTAATTTCAATTTATGTTATACATAATTATGCATGTGTAGGTACATAAATATGTAAATAAACTTGCTTTAAATTAATTCTATCAATAAAATAACAGAAAGCTAAATAAATAATTTAAAGTTATGAGAAATGGTTACCTAACACATTTTATTCAACGTTAAATTATAGACCTACTTTCCATCCATCGTTACCAACCTTACTGGGCGAATGTCACTCAGTGCGCTCATTAAAATATATGCTTGCAGGGCAGTGACATTTTCTAACGTTCATTTCTAAAGTGCTCACTTTATCGTGAATAGCCTTTACAAGCATATTTAAATGGTATATTGTTATTTTGTTTCTGCGTGTTTTCTTTCCGGGCGAACGAGTGTTTGGGTGGGAGTCTCCTTGAGCCCACAAACTTTTACTATTTATATAACAGCCCTTTTTAGTTTCGAAAACCAATAATTTATTTAAAACACTGCGGTAAGCCCACAATAGGAACTTTACAATAGCAAGAAAAAAAATTAAAAATTTTAACAGTTTATTTTCCTTAAATTCCACAAAATATAAAAATACTCAAACACAAATAGGTTATAAATATTGCCACAAGGAAAGCTCCAGTTAATTACAAGTATGAATAAATGCAAAGCTTTAAGGCTGCTCAAAACAGCGTTTTAATTTTAAGGGTCTTGGCTACAAAAATACGACCCTACTAAATCACCAAAGGAGCAGATGTATTCTGTTGACAACCGTTATGGAGTTATTTAAACTCATAAATTCTCTGCATTCAGACACAATTACCCACCTGACTCAGAGTATGCATATATCACTCAAACTATTCTTGTTACCATTATGCCTTTGACTTCATGGTAATACAGGGAACCAAATTTAAACTGCAATATACTAAAATTACTGAGAACAAAAACAAGTTCGAACACTCGCCAGCTCAGCGCACCCGTTTAGGCAAATCGAAGTTTGAGAAGGGAAAGACAATTGAAAAGAATACTAAAAAGGGAATCGGGGATGCGCACCTACTCAAGGCCGATCGAAAGCATCCGAACAATTCTTAATAAAAGACAAGGACATTTACATTAACATACAAAATTACCATTGTAAAGCACGCTCCCAACGTAGAGGGAATCCAAAATACCAGATTACAACAAAAAAAACGAGTTAAGGAATCAAACATTGGATCGGCTCTATCTTAATTGACTTTCAAATGTTTACCTTTAACGTGCCTACAAAATTATGATTCATGTCCGAAACTTTTGGGTAAGCCAATATCAATAATTGAGGCGTAGTTTTGGCATCCAGACGACGCATGGGACAGCAGTCAAAAGCACCTCAATCAAAAAGCTTTTCAAACCTCAAACCGAACCGTAAGTCGGGAGGTTTACCAAACAGTATTATATTCAACATGTCGGCAATGCAAACCGATACAAAGTGAAGAGAAGGGAAATGCAAACGGATAGAAAATATTTAACAAAAGTTAATCCAACAAGAATTTTGAACGGACAATCTATACAAGATTTAACTATTAAATAAATTTAAAGTTACTTCAGCCCTATATAAACCATGACAACTCTCTTCACATTAATTAATTTGAAAACTGTCAGCCGCCAAAGCAACCTGTTTCGTGACGATCATCGAACGACATCGTGCAAAGCATGGTCACACACCACACCCACCTAAGAGTTAAGTTCTCTTACCGAAGCCTCAGTAGGGAATAGACCGAGCTCACACTTGCTCCGACAAACTTACAAAATCAAGGGAGAGGAAAGCTGGATAGTGTGCATGCGCTGGAGGGAGGGCAGTAACCACAAATTAGAGGTGAGGAGAAAGGACAGGAATACGTAGAGTCGGACCACCGGAATGCGGAGCGAAATCAGATAGAGGAGCGATGCCTGCCAGCGCAGGTCGCGCATGGGTTTTTCTAAGAGGGCTCCCATACCGCGAAGATGATTTGCGAATACGAAGACCTGCGTTTTGACCTCAACGACCATGGAGCTGCGACCTGTAACATCGCTAACTGGTTGTCGCCAGTGTAGATTCTGCCATCGGGTTTTCAATTATTTTCAAAATGCTAGTCGGCATGAGAGGGCGGTCTATACGAAGAGTCCTTTTTCACTCAACGACTGACTGGGAAGCATTGTTCAGTAAAATTAACAAGATGTGCATTGACCAATGGCGAAGCATAGTGGGAGCCACTGTTGTTCTAGGCACTTTTATTACAAAGTGCATTTACAGTTTACCCAGGAAGTGTTGAAATAAACCAAGGGACCTGGATATACACTTTTTTTTTTAAAGCGAGCTTATTACATAAAATGTTCATCTTTCAGCTTTTAGAGGTAGGGATATATAATTTTATCTTAGAATAGGGGGAATTTATTTTCATTTGCGACTCACACACACAGAGTGTGAAATATACAAATCTGCCGACTGACTTCTACAGACTGATTCCACCTGCTTCACCTGCTCCACCACAAACCCCCTGCTTCTCTGCTCCACCTGCTCCATGGGTAAATGGGTAAATGGGTCATGAGTCAATTGGTCATGGGTCAATGGGTCATGGGTCAATGTGTTATTAAGAGTCATGTAGGAGTCATTTTTAGAGTCAGAGACTGACTCCCGTATGTAATATTTCAATCCCTGCATGTAATTGGTAAGCTGCAATCACATGACAGCTTTGGTGATTGGGTGGATTGGTGTCTGCACTATGTATTAATTTTGCTGTACGATTGATTCAGACTCTCTATGATGACATAGACTTGTATATAAGTATAATTAAAAGCAGTAGGCAGCTGGCGTGAAAGGTGGATCGTCTCATATAGCTTAACATAGATTTTTCTCGAGTTTTGGTTTCAAGGTCAAATCAAGATCACGGGACCAGGAAATGGTAGTTTGCATCTAATATAGTGTTTATTAGTCTGTAATGGTATTATGCATTCTCACTTTTATGAATTTTTCTCGAGTTCTTATTTTCAAGGTCATTCAAGATCATGGGGTCAAGGTCGAGTTAGTCTGCATACAATATGGCAGTAGTAGTCTGTAATGTAATAAGCTTGTTAATTTCTATGTATTTTTTTCGAGGTTTTTGTTTTCAAGATAATTCAAGGTCATGCAGTCAAGATCAAACGGTCATGGTCATGAGGTCAAGATCATGTCAGGGATCAAGGGTCAAAGTTAAATTGCTAATGGACAATGGCTTCCAAGATAAGGGACATGTGGTGTATACCAAGAAGGTGGTCGCCTAAAAAGATGGTGGTTTTTGCCTACCAAGCGTGCTGACTGGATATGGGCGAGAAGCCGAATAATTTGTTTGAGGGAGTTGGGATTGCCCTCGGGAAATTTTAATTTTTAAAATAATTTTTTTATAATTTTAATAAACAATTTTTATATTTTAAATAATACATTGTTAGTAATAATTATTATTCTTAATAATAAATTGTTGGGAATTTTTTAGAATTTTTTTTTTTAAGTTTTTGATTTTTCAAAATTATTATGGGTGTTTTTGGATCTTTTAGGTCAAAGGTCAAGGTCAAGTTCAAATGTCATTTGGGTCAAAGATGGTTTATGGGGTACCTAAATGTCAGAACATGATGTAGTGTGGTCAGATCCTGGCTTTTTTTATAAATTTTGAAACAATTGTTAACTTAATTTTTACGTATTAATATTTTTGTGAATTTTTTAACGCATTTTGAAACAATTTTTCAAAACAAATTTTTTTTTTTAATTTTTAAATAATTTTTAATAATAATTTTCGTAAGGTTTTTTATATAATTTTTAAAGTTTTTTAAGCCATATTATGGGTTTTTGCGGTTTTTTGTTATATATTTTTGGTGTCAAAGGTTAAGGTCAAAGGTCATTGGTCAGGGGCAAAATATCAATGTATTACAAGATGGCGATCGGTGACGTAACAACTTGGCGGCCGGCGGGCTCCTGTGCTCCTACACCCAACATCCTTGGCTAACAATCCGCTTTTACATACTACTCATGCACACAAATAAGCCTACCGTAACTTTTATTACGCTCATATTTATTTGCATAGGTACTTACCTTTTACTAGGTTTATTTAATTATTTATTAAAAAAATATTCTGGCTAGCTTTGTAATTTGTTGGGATTATGACAAATATTAAAATCACAGCAATATAAGCACGTTACTCTACTGTGTTTCAAACACCTAGGGCAATGTTACAAGGTCGTTACGAATATACAGATTTTATATAACGTAATTAACTTCGTCATAAAACAGTTCACGGTTTAAAACGTATAAATTACGCACGTCCAATATTTGCAATCACAAACACACCAGGCTCGACCAAGACGCAGCCACGCTCTTTCACAAGCAGCGGTCATGGCACACGTTACAGTATACTACTGCCATAGAAACACTGATTTATAGCATCGTAACTTGCCTAGGTGGGTTTAAAAAACACAACTTGTATGAACTTGTCGTAATTTGAAGTATTTTTGGGAATTCGAAAAATTAAAGCTTCGTTGAGCAACAGCAACAAACCATGCCATGACGCTACTCGCCAACCGTCATTGCTGACAAATTCGGATTTGTAACCCTCCCACCAACACTTCTTAATATTTTTTACTACTTTATAAATGCGAAGGTGCGTTTGTTTGTTTGTCCTTCTATCACGTCAAAATCGAGCAAACGAATTGACGTGATTTTTTGCACAGATATGGTTTGAGTTCCAGAGAGAGACATAGGCTACTTTTTTACTCCAGGAAAATATCTCAAACTGTTCCAAAAATGATCAGGGATATACATAGGTACTGGATTAAAATTATCTTAGGATTACTGGATAAAAAAGCATTATTGAAATTTTCTTCTTTATTTTTTGTCTATGGGCTGTTCTTACATTCCTTCCCAAGAGCCGCAGTAGCTCAGTTGGTAAAGAACCCAATAGTGGGGCCGCAGTAGCTCAGTGAGTAGAGAACCGGATAGTGGGGCCGCAGTAACCCAGTGGCTATAGAACCCGATAGTGAGACTGCAGTAGCTCAGTAGGCAGAGAACACTATAGTGTGGCCACAGTAGCTCAGTGGGTAGAGAATCCGATACTGGGTCGCAGTAACTCAGTGGGTAGAGAACCCGATAGTGGAGCCGCAGTAGCACAGTGGGTAGAGAACCCGATAGTAGGGGCCGCAGTAACCCAGTGGCTATAGAACCCGATAGTGAGACTGCAGTAGTTCAGCGGGTAGAGAACACTATAGTGGGGCCGCAGTTGCTCAGTTGGTAGAGAACCCTATATCGGGGCCTCAGAAGCCCAGTGGGTAGAGCACCCGACAGTGGCGCCGCGCGTGAAGCAGCGGGTAAAAGCTAGTATTATAATAAATATTCAAACATTACAATCTCTTTTCAGTTGGAAATTACAAATAAAAAATTATTATTTTTACTATAGGTCTGCTCAAATTGAAAACATGTATAATATTCTGCTACTACTAGCGGTGCGAAACTTCCTGAGACAGACACAACACAGAGAGAGAGAGAGAGAGAGAGAGAGAGAGAGAGAGAGCGACAAGCTCCGCTCCGCCAACAGCCTATTTGTAGTTTCATCCTCAGTCGAAAAAAAACACCATGTCACTAGGACCTACGCGCCGTATTTTACGTTTATATTTTTAACTGTAACAATGAAATATGTTTCCATGAGGGCTACCTAAAAATTTAAACATGTCAATGGGCAATGTTTAACTTACATACAGCGTACCAACAACTTGGTTAAAACAATATTTTACTGTGAACTATTTCTTACTAGGCGTTGCCAAAACATCGCTGCTCTCACTGTTTCTAATTCGTAGTGAATATGAATTTAATATTCCGAATTATAGAAGATACCAAGTTAAAATTCCGTTTATTCAAAAATATAATACTTTTAAAGTTAATCAGTGTCATATACTTGTGGCATGCAAGTTATAAAAAAAAACAGGTTTACAAATAACTCCTAGAGTGATTTTTCAAAGGTTAATTTCAAAACATCGGATTAAACTGTGAATGGACTATAGATCTCGACGAAGCAAACATAAATTAAACGATTGCACTATTTAAACTGTAGTACATAGCGCCATCTATTTATAATGTATTAAATATTGATAAATTACAATATTACAATAATAATTTTGAGTTACATATGAGTAGAGACCCGAGAATTTCGTGAGTAAATTTAAGGACATGTTAAACTGTATCCGTATGTACCATGAAGTTTCGTTTCTATTGGACCAGAGTTCGTTAGACACGCCCCGTACCACTTTCGACCTAACAGACCTGTAAGGAAACCAAGGACAGAATCCCGTGTTACTTGGTCAGTGATTAAAAAGGAGAAACACCAATGAACAACTAACTGAGGCTCAAGTTCATAAAGGGTATTGTGGAGTCTAGCTTGTTGCCAAATGTATTTGCGAAATTCTCGGGTCTTTACATGTTAGTAGGTTCATAGATCATATGTTATAGATCTCCATGCTTGGAAAACTTTTACGAAGTTTCAAGTTAATAGAAAGATTACTATGGGTTTATTTACAAGAAATGGTAAAACAAGTTTCTAATTATTTATTTTTGATAGTATTTTCACGAAGTTTCGAGTTAGTAGGACCAACGAACATTTTTTTTCTTTACAAACTTTAAAGACTCATTTCACCCTTTAGGGGTTGTTGAATTTTGAAAATCTCCTCTTAAGTGACTGCAAGTATATTGATACATACGTAGAATATATCAAAATAATCCGTTTCTTTATTGTTTTCGGATTAGCAATGGTATTATGTAATAACTTTTAACCAACAGGAAATGTTTTGCTAGTATAAACTCATTGGGGTGAATTTCGCTGTGTATTATGTATCTTAAAACCAATCCCTGTGGTTTTTTAAAATAATTTGTAGATTCGTCCTAGTGAATAATTTCAAATTTTTTCAATAAATTTGTTTTATATCACTGTAATCGGTTTTATGTGTTTCAACTCAAAATATTGCAAAAATATTTTTTATCAGGAGTGTGTGAAAAATTTAACCGTCGTTTTAGGCTAAAAAAAATATCCTTTGCGGAATATCTCTCAAATGATAACGCTGCAGGTATCCTTAAGGCCAGCTCATCGAGGACAGAAACCTAGTGTGGAGCAAAAGAGCAAAAGCTGGCTTGATCCCGACACTGAGTATGTGTACGGACTGCGAAAGCACGGCCTATCAATCCTTTTGGCTTGATGAGTTTTCAGCAAGAGGTATCAGAATAGTTCTAGTACACTCAAATACGCATTTCAAGAGTAATGATAATATTACTTGAATTTTACTTTTTCTACAGTACGCCAATAAAGTTATTAGAAAAACGTCTACTTAAAGGTGAAAACTTTATTGTGTGGTGGTTAGCAGTTTGCAGGAACTTCGTCTCTACTTCCTTCATTTGGATATATTTTCCAACACAAAATAGAAACACCCGTCATAAATAAGGTATTCTTTATGTTTGGGTTTGTCAAATAAAAGGGCAAACTCTTGATTCGGATTTATATTTTTGGGGGTTGCCCCTTTTGTGACAAATCTTTTCAAAATCCCCCGTCTTATACAAACTTTAAATGTAAAAATACCAAGGTTGCAAACAAACATAGTAAGAAAACCTCGATTGTACACAAATTCCCAAAAATGTTACACAACGTTTACATAGAAACCCCACAGTTACAAAGCGAAAGATTACTGCATAACAGCTGTAGAAATTTAATATTCATCATATCATATCTGTCTGTGTAACAGCGCATTTAGTAATTATCTGCAGAGCGGGCCATTCTTGTCACCTTCTCTCGCTCAACTAGTTCGCATGTCTACCAGTAGGTAGCATGCACATTGCTACCTTGTGCTCGTTGTTGTGAGCTCTGAGCAGTGGTTAGTCAGTATGCCACTAGAATACGTGTGTTGGCTTTTGGCTGGTAAAGTTATTATGTATTGAGAACGACACAATTGTTACGTTGTTGTAAAGAACGAGATATGCTTATAAAGTGATGCAAATGAAGCAATTACAGTTCATTATGAGCGAAGGTGTTTATATACTTGTTAATTAGAATTGCCAGGAGCGAACATGGTCCTCCAAGGCCAGATATAATTCACAGCACGTCTATTTACGTCGTTTTACGAACCGATATCGTTACTGCAAGTGTTGTCGGCCGCGCCGGAAAATGTCGGCCATGTTGGGAATATCGGTAAGCACTGAATGGTGTAAGGCTTGTTTTGACGCCTCATCAAACGTGCTTAACGCGCACGATATCAATGTGTTACGTAAATACAACGAGACGTTTTCTGTGTTACAAACAGTCAGTTGTTCGGGAGGGGCTAGAGGCGCCATTCTCACTTCTGTACAAGGAAACGGAGCGAATGCAATGGCCAGATAACTAGGGACGCCGACGGAGTACCCAAGTATCAGAAGTTGAAAGATAAGACAATGGTTATCATTCATGTCCATTCCAGTTCCTTGTATTTGTGTCCTCCTGTTTCGAATGTAGCTTCAATTTCGTCACGGAAACTCAAGTAAAAAACCACAGTCGTTCTTGTTCGACAATAAAGGCAGCATTTAGGAGCGTTTAAGGTTACGGACAAAGCCCTAAACTTAATGAGTTAGTAGTCAGATTATAATTATTGCGAGAAAAACGGACACGGTTTAATGTCATTCAGAATGAGTTAGACAGTTTAGTGGAATGTGTAGATAGCGAAACTGAGCGTGCAGACATGGAGGAGAGATACTGTAGGATGGCTACAAGGTTATTTTCAACAGAAAATTAAGGAGACCAATACAAACTATTTAAAACAACACCAAGATTCTATATTCCAGGTAAAACTGCTGCCACTCTCACTTCCACAATTTAACGGTAAAATATAAGATTGGGTCACATTCAAGGATACATTTCTTTCTTTAGTAGGGGAAAATATGACAATACCTCCAATTCAAAGGTTTCACTATTTATTATCAGCTCTACATGATGATTGCGAGACGAGTCATTCAGCACATACAAATTGAGGGTGGGTATTAAATTGATTGGGAACTGCATGCAGAAAGATACTGAAATAAGAAACTCATTATCAACACTCACATAGATAGTATAATGAAGCAACTAGCTATGGCGACTGAAAATGTTATTCAGCTACATAAAATGTTAGATACAACCAAAACTAATCTCAAGGCATTTCACAGCATGGGGCAACAAACAGACAAATCGGATGCTTTTATGTTCTATGTATTTGTTCAAAGGTTAGATACTAAGACGAAGCTCGAGTGGGAGCTCCACTCGTCAAATAAGGTTCCGTCAACCATCAAAAAAATTGTTTGAATTCTTAAGTCACGAATGCAGTGCTTTTAAGGGACTGCAATTGAAAACTAGACAGCCGGGTAAGGCTTCAGATGGAAATCCACTAGGTGTACGCCGAAGTCAAACGGACACATTTGTCACAAGTGCTAATGATTCTTGCGCAGTATGTAATGACAGTCGTATGGTTTAAAACTGTACAATGTTCAGAGTTCAATAATGAGGAAATATTTAAGTTAGTTAAGGATAATAAGCCATGTATTTACTTTTTAAGCCCAAACCACATGATCAAACACTCTAAATCAGGAGGGTCTAGGATGTATGGTAATTGACATCACACTTTGTTGCATAGGAATCAAGAATCGCTTGACAAGCCCAGTGTACCACAGAGTATCTACTGTAAACTGAAAGACACAATAATGTCACACATTTCGTTACCAACTTTTGATTTCACTGTCAAGGATATATTAAGTAGGCTATATGTATATCGTGCGCTTCTTGACAGTTGTTTTCAATCAAAGTTCATTACTGAAAACATGGGGATACATCTGCAACTGGAACGAATAAGGAATGGAGTGTATATCCAAGGGATAAATAATGCAGTTTCAACAACCACTCACAGTATTAACATAGAGTCTCTTTCTATGCACACCTCGTACAAGGGAAAATTAACATGTCTTGTCCTTCCTTACGTTACAAGCCAAATGCCTGCTGTGCGAATCGACACCTCTAAGTGACAATCCCCTGCATATGTGAAATTAGCAGATGACCAGTTCCATTCTCCTTGTTATATTAATTTTCTCTTTGGAGTTGAAGTGTTTTTCCTTCTTGAAATTGGAAAATATCAACTAGAAGGAATGCCTCACCTACAGAACACCAAACTGGGATACATCTTATCTGGAGGAATACACTCCTCCTACATTAAAGGTCATGAGCGGGAACCGAGCCATACATATTTTACTGGGACAGATCGATTGCAAAACCAATTAGAAAAATTTTGGTCAGTTGAAGAATCAATAAAAAAAAAACCACTAACAGCAGAAAAGTTTGAAGGTGAAAGGCATTTTGTGGAGCACACTGATAGACTAGATGATGGAGCTTATCAAATTAGGCTACCTGTGAGGGCTGGTCACAAGTCCCTCAGAGATTCGTACAATGCAGCAAGCAAGGAACAAGTTCGTCAACAAGAACAGAGACTGGACAAGAACAAACATGTGGAAAAATCATAATGAATTCATGAAGGAATATGACGATCTCGGTCATATAGCATCTGTGGAGTACAAGAAAGAGAGAGTGACAAATCTGAAGCCATGCTACATGCCGCATCATGGTGTTGTAAGGGAATCCAGTTTCACCACAAAATTCAGGGTTGTCTTTAATGCATCTGAAAAAAATGGAATTTTCCCCTTATCTTCTGACAGTAGGGCCAGCATTTCAAAGGATCTTCATTCCATTGTACTGAGATTTTACATGAATTAAAATGCTTTCTCTGCTGACATTGAAAAAATGTACTGACAAGTTCAGGTGCATCCACAAGATAGACACTTACAGTGAATCATTTGGAGACCATTAAGCAATTCTCCTCTGAACAGTTTGAACTCAAGACTGTTATTTATGAAACCTCACCAGCAACATTCATAGCCACAGGGTGATTACAGCAATTATTCAGGGATGAAGAACGTAACTATCCTGTGGCATCAGAGATAGCAGCACGATATTTATATGTCGATGACATTAATAGTGGTATGGAAACAGTAGAACATGTCTTGCAAATTCAACAAGAGTCGATTCAAATGATGAAGAAGGACGGCTTTTAACTTCATAAATGGTCTTCGAATGTTCCAAAGTTGCTTTACACTCTTCCTCCACAAGATACAGAAATGAAACTGTGTTTAAGCTTTGATAATGAAAACACTATAATAATTCTGGAGTTTTTATGGCACTCAGTAAATGACAAGTTTATATTTTCACTGAATATGACGGGTACTGATGTCTTTACAAAATGGAATCTGTTAGCAATTATAGCATCAGTTTTTGACCAACTAGGTTTGCTGGGTCCTAATGTCAAGTTTAAGCTATTCATTCAACAACTACGACTACGAAGGTTGGACTGGGATGTGACCCTTCCCAGCCATATTCATAATTTGTGGTCTAACCTTCAGCTCCACTGCCTGCGATTAATGAGTTTGCAATCGCTAGAATCGTAATATGCACGGACAAACCAATGGACTCGCAGCTTCATGGCTTTTCTTATGCCAATGAATTTGCTTATGGTGCCTGTGTCTACATACGATCAAAAGATCAAGATGGTAAATCTGTCATAATTCTATGCTCTCGATCTAAGGTTGCCCCATTGAAACAACTGTCGCTTCCAAGATTGGAGGTATGTGGTGCTGTACTTCTATCAAATATGTATCAGAAGATTTCAGAAGCATTTAAGGTAACTTTTAGCCAGGTACGTCTATGGACTGATTCAATGGTAGTTTTAACATGGCTAAGAGCAAAGTCACCTACGTAAAAACATTCGTAGCCAATAGAGTGTCTGAAGTACATCGACTAGCCAACATCAATGACTGGGGTCATGTCAGTTCACACAAAAAACCTGCTGATGTAATCTCGCGAGGAACTGAACCACTAACACTGAAGGATTCTGAGCTGTGGTGGTGCAGACCACACTGGCTTAGATGCCATGAATCTGAATGGCCTACAACACCTGCAGAAGTGATGTCAGAGGAGTGTAGCAAGGAACAGAGGAGACAGCAGGTAAACCAAGTCCTGTATCTTCTTTGCCATAACAGTAATTACTTGCTCACAAAATTTTCAAGTTGGTCAAGGCTTCAAAGAGTTACTGCTTACTGTGTAAGATTCATATACAACTCTAATGACAAGGACAACAAACATCATTGTAATCTGACACCAAGTGAACTATCAGAATCAGCCACACTCTACATAAAAATAATTCAGGCAGAAGTGTCCCAGCAACAAATTTATGACTTGTCGAACCAAATGGTGTCGAAGAAAGATTTCGTTGGAGAGTTTAAGCCCATTCCTAGATGGAAGACATCTCCTTAGGGTGGGCGAAAGGCTCAATAAAAAATCATTGGAGTTCGAACAGCAACATCTTTTAATACTTCCAACAAAACACGTAGGTATTATAAGAATTATTCTAGAAGATACTCACAATAGGAATCTGCATGCCAGCGGACAATTGCTATTGTCAATAATACGTCAAAGGTATTGGATACCAAATGCAAGGGATATGATTTGAAAAATTTCTCACCTTTGTATTATCTGTCTAAGACTGAATGCCAGTACATCTCAGCAATTGATGGATTAGTTACCAGAACCTCGAGTTAGAGTGTCAAGACCATTCATAAATACAAGTGTAGACTTTGGTGGACCTCTCAGTATTAAATCAGGATAATTTCGAAGCAAGGTTAAAAGGAAATGTGATCTATCCTTATTTGTTTGTATGGATACAAAGGCAGTTCATCTTGAACTAGTAAGTTACCTGACTTCAGAAGCATTTGTCACTTCTCTAAGATGATTCATAGCCAAAAGATTATTGTGTACAAATATCTACCTCTACAATGGCATAAGCTTTGTTAAAGCACATCGAGAAATAAAGCAATTTTTGTCATCAGAGAAAAATCAATCTGACACACGTGATTCTAGCTGTCAGAGAAGAATTGACTCTCACTTTCTACTACCAAGTGCACCACACATGGGAGGCTTGTGGGGGGCACACATAAAATAAGTAACTTTTTATTTGCAAAGAGTTATTGAGAATGCTTGTCTCACCTACTAGGAATTCAACACTGTGCTCTGTCAGGTTGAAGCCTGCTTAAACTCTCGTCCGCTGTGCCCATTATCTAACAATCCCATGGATTTGAAAGACTTTACTCCAGGTAATTTCCTCACTGTATCTTCCATGCTTTCTCCTCCTGATCCCAATTAACTACCCCTTAGTGCTAATGGCTTGCATAGATAGCAACGAGTTCAGCAGTTCACCCAGCAAATGTGGAAAGATGGTCAACAGGCTTCCTCAGGACTTTGCAACAAAGTACAAAGTGTAAGGATGTGCTGCCTTACCTGGTGATCGGCTGTGTTGTTCCCATCAAGGAGGACAATCTTCCTCCACTTGTATGGAAGAAGAGTATCGTTACTGAAGTCCACTTTGGGACTGATGGACTGGTACATGTCGCTACCATCAAGCCAGCAACATGAGACTTGAAAAGACCAGCAGAAAAACTTTGCTTGATTCCAATGACAGACTGATGTAATATCCATCCATTAAGCATTGTTGATTTACTTTATTTGTGATATTTGTCATGGTACAGATGATCATCATTATTGTATCAGTAGTGTAATATCATTGTATGTTATGTACATCTTGTATGAACTGTTTATGAATAATTGTTAGTATTTGATTTTTGAACATGGAAGATGGATGGCTATTCATGTACAGTTGATGGTTTTATTTTGATACAGCCATTATAGGTGGGTGGAAGTCTGTGCAACCGCGCATTTAGTAATTATCTGCAGAGCCATTACTGTCACTTTCTCTCACTCAGTAGTTCGCATGGCTACCAGTAGGTAGCATGCACATTGTTACCTTATGCTCGTTGTTGTGAGCTCTGAGCAGTGGTAAGTCATTAAGCCGCTGGAATGTGTGTGTTGGCTGTTGGCTGGTAAAGTTATTATGTATTGAGAATGATACCCATTTTTCTTTAAGATTGTAAAGAACAACTGTTACGACGAGACGTGTTTGTAAAGTGATGCAAATGAAGCAATTATAGTCCATTATGAGTGAAGGGTGTTTATATTCTTATTAACTAGAGTTGCCACATGTGAAGAATAGCGCGATTAAAAATGACAAGAAACCCCATAGGGCAAAATACATAACTTGTAAGATTCATTAGGGCAGCCCCCACCCTATAAGGAACAGAGTTCCATCCTAAGCCAGTCCCTTTTGGTCCCTTCCCTCTACCTCGATAAATCAAAGCTTATATGTCATCAATGTCCCATTCTATAAGGTTTTCCTCCGTTTATGTCGAGTAGAGAGCGCCCCAATAACACGTCACATAGTGTACAGGCACCGCCAAGTAGTCATAGAGTTTCTGGTTGAGGGAAGGGGAGCGATCCTTCGAGGAAGCTAGCCCAGCTGGCCGGCGCACAGTATCACTGTAGCCCGTTTGTTGCCAACACGGCGGAGCCGACCAGTGGGGTTGGGCACTCGCACCACGTAAGTCACATCCATTACAGCAGTCATCCTCCACGTCATCTCCTAGAACCATCAGTAAATGGCACGGGTATCCTTCTTAATGCAAGGCACTCGATTAACGACATAATGCCACGCCGTAACAGTGGCCATAAAGTTCTCTTTCGAAATAGCATTCACTCAAGCATATACAGCCATCCTGATTTCAGTTTTCCATGGTTTTCCAAAATAACTCCAGGCGAATGTTGGGAAGAGTCCCTAGCAAAGGCCATGGACGCTTCCTTCCCAACCCTTCCTCCAAACCCTCTTCCCTGTGCAACTTGCACCATCTCTAATGACCTCGATGTCGGTGAGACGTTAAGCCCAATTACCTACCTTCTCAAGCATGTACTCTTTCATCATTGTCAAGAAACCTAAAGATATCCACTTTTCAACCAATCGGAGTAATTTACAAATCACCAAGAAACGCACAACAGTGGCGTATTATTACACAGACACCACAATTCCCACCATTTGCCTAAACTAACCAAGTTGCCAACAATATTGGCCACTTGTGTTTTTCCCCTTGGTCGTGACGTCATTAGCTTGCTTAGAAGAGATTCTAAGGCCTTGAAGTTCGGGGGCGATGGAACTGCGCGGCCTGTCAATAACAGAATGTCACAATTAGTATTTATTTAAGTAGCAAACAACAAGCAGATAACAGTTGGCCAACTATTGGCACAAATGGTACATGTTTGTCCCACATGGATGTAAGTGTTTTCTTATGAGGTACACAATAAGACCACTTGAACAATAATGACTGTATTTGCTTGAGAAGTATTTTTGATGTGGGCCATTAAACACAAAATGATTGTCAGAATTTAATGTATGGCCCACAAGCAAACATCAGTGAATCACCCACTGGCATCTTAGAACACGTGGAAAACATGTGGCTCATGTATGCCCAAGAGTATGAAAATAATATCATTTTTCCGTTTAAAACCCTCATGTGGTAGACAGGTTCAATTCTTATAGTTGGGCATCTTTATCTGGCCAATTACGGGCCACTTATTACAAAATGTCTGACAGAATTTCATATGAGGCCCACAATCAAACATCAGTGAAACACCCACAGGCATATTAGAGTATGTAAATAACGTGTGGCTGATGTATGCCAAAGAGTATGATTATAAGATCATGTTTGCGCATAAAGTCCTCGGTGGTAGAATGGATAATTTCTGATAGTTGGGCATCATCATGTGGGAAATTGTGGGTCATTAGCACAAAATGACTAACGGAATTTCATATATGGTGCACAAGCAAATGTCTGTGAAACACCCACAGGCATCTTAAAGTATGTAGAGAATGTGTGGGTGATGTTTGCCAAAGAGTACATAATTTAAGATCACGTTTGTACATAAAGCCCTCACGTAGTAGAACAATTCATGTTTGATAGTTGGGCATCATCATGTGGGCCCCAAGTAGCAAACAACAAAAAGTTAACAGTTGGCCAACTGTTGCCAGTAGTGACAACGTTCGCATTTATGACTGTTAGCATTTATTATATGGTTGACAATCAGGTCATATAAACACAAGTGACAGTAACTATTTTACAAATACTCGTAATGTGTGCCAATGCTCTCACGACGATTGTTAGAATTCAACAGATGCCCCACAAGCAGATGATAAAGGAAATGCTAACTCTTACTCAGTGTTGGGAAAATATTAGCAGCATGTTTATTTGCCACTTACGACATGCCAACTGTTGTTCTCTTATGGGGACATAATAGCAGCATAATTACCGCCTTTTGTGCTATGCCAACTGTTCCTTATTACTGAGGAAACATGATCAGCAAGCTTATGTTCCATTTACGGCATATCGTCTGTATGTTGTGCAGTACAAATAGCATATGTGTATTCAATTGATTTTTTATTTCATATATATATATATATGAATTAAAATTACCACATGGCATTGCTAGTAATAGTAAAATAATAATAATTTTTAGACCACAAACCTGCAAAGCGTAAAACGCAAAATTAAAGGGGGGGGGGGGGGAATCACTATTTTGCATCTCAAATTTTACCTGAAAGTAGTCCGAAACTAAAATACTAGTCTTTCAAACAAAACACATAAATCCCAGTATTGAGTCGTGATATAACATGATCTCTATAGCAAAGCTAATCATGTATTATGTTTGTGAATTAAGTATCCAGATTTACTTAGTAGGTTGTATATGAATACATAGTGGAGTAGTTGATAGTATACTTGACTATAGACAAAGGTTTGTGAGTTCGATTCCAGGTTTCTCCAAAGGAATTTACTAATTGTGAAATTAAAGCTGAAGATAACACATATGAATATGGTAAACACATCCATTTTATTTGTGTTAGACGCAAATATTTTTTGGTTTTGATAATGTATGACAAGCTGTGTCTATGTGGGCCACAAGAGGCCAACAGCTGAGTCACAAGTGGCTTACCAACAGTTGGCTAACAACATGTGGTGTACTTACGGCAGGCCAGCAGCAGAAAACCAGTGGGCCGCTGCTGTCACACATGGCCCACTGATGGTGCTGACATGTTCAGGTACAGTATTTTGCTACATTGACGTTATATGAACAGCGGCCCAGATGTGGCCAACTGCAAGAGGTATCATGTGGGCCACAAGCATCTGCGGGTGCATTACAGTGGTTGACTGATTGTTAACTGATTGTAGAAGTCGTAATTTGACCGCTCATGTACAAGCGGATTTGCACAAGAGAGCCAACTCGCCTTTGCTACTTGGGTAGTTATTATCTTCTTAACACATGATATACTTACATTTAACAGTTGTGAAATCTCTACCCGCAATGTGTTGCACTTCCAAAAGAAAATAATGTGCCAATTAACTTCAATGGATACGCTTTTTCCTTCCACCGTTTACACAATAAACTAATAACTCAATTTGTTGCCATGCAGCTCATGCGAAAAAACAGCGCATAAGCTAACTGTTACTACATGCCATTTGTAGAGAGGAAAGCGAACTGTAATAAGAGAATGAACCAACTACAGTGAGTATCTGATCCGTATCGTAATTAAATGTCATAACATAAGGAATAAAGGGCTGTGTCTAATATAAATGCAAAATAATAAACATCCCAAGACAGATAGAGTATTTTTTGCACATCTAATTCTTTTACCATCGTCAAAACAATAAAAACCTTTTATAAAAATATTATTTGATGTCATAATTGGAAAACGTGAAACACTCAGAGGAAATGTATCTTGAAGAAGCACTTTTTTCATTGTCGTCTTCCCAGTTATAAAAATGTATAACTTCTACAATACATCACCTAAGCAAATAAAGTTTACGTTAATATTTTCCTAATAAACGAAGCGTCTCAAAAACTCGCTGATCTCTTGGGACAAAAGTTTAGGTTCTGATTAATTTTTTGATGTTACGGTGGTATAAAAATTTTGACCAATAGTAAATAATTATTTAAATAATTATATATCAACATTATAGTCTCATAAGCTGTCAATATTTTGGTAGACATTAATTTTGTTATTTATATATTTATGACTCATACTGCTCCTTGCTTATTCTTTGGGAGGG
Organism: Dryococelus australis; assembly: GCA_029891345.1. Lineage (NCBI taxonomy): Eukaryota > Metazoa > Arthropoda > Insecta > Phasmatodea > Phasmatidae > Dryococelus > Dryococelus australis. The sequence continues at coordinate 36,839 of JARBHB010000026.1, forward strand.
AATCTCGAGATACCGATGAAAACTCTAATAAAATATACCTTATCAATAAATAACTTCAAATCGAGTGCGCAAAGGCTAAACTTGAACATAAGTTCCACGGTTGACAAACCCTCTCTTTCTCTTCTTTCTATTCACAGAAGAAACTGCTGTTGTTCGATGTGAGTGTAACACTGATCTGCTCAAAACGATACCATGCTCAATGTTTTCTAACATTTATAATACAGTTTTATTGCTCACACCAATTAATAGTATGTATAAATGTTGAATAATTGGTCATTAATAAATGATTAACTAAAAATTACCTGCGTGTTGAATTCAAGCGCTTATGTCTAATTATTATACAACATTAAACAGACCTTGCCGTTAATCCTTGTTGAAGGACTAACATGTAGATTACATCACACCTAAAGTCATAACGATCTACTCTGCTTGGCAACCAAAAGGTAGAACTTCAAATGGCGATACTATTAATATCAAAGTTAACTATAATTTGGTTTATAAGCAAATAGTAAACGACACATTTGGATAATTCAAGGATATAATTTATGGATATTTGCTACATAAATCGTAGATGTAAGAAGAGTGCCAGAAGGAAATGTATGAAACAAAACTAATGTCGAAAATCACGCAACGGTGACACAGCCTGGAACACTTTACGGTCGGTAGCTTCACAATTTCATTTAAAAACTTAAATAATTTTAAAAGCGGAAATTACACATAGTAATGGCAAATAATACTCCGAAATAACGTTGTATAAAATACCGAATGTATATAACAAAACGAAGGAAATTATGTACCTGCCATTTGTCGAACAATTTCAGGTCACAGAATAAGTAACAATACAGATGCAAGACAGCCGCTAACACCAGCCGAACGCATCAACGAAATGTGACATGTCGGAACATCTTTCCACCAATCAGCGCTTCCTAATCGACTTGCAACCAGCAGTCCATCCAATAAGTAGAGCCCCGAGTATTTCGTCGATTGAGTTGACATTAAGCTAGACTGGACACCCCATCTATGTACTCGAGATATTATCGTATGCTTATTGGTTGCTGTGATCAAGCGAGGCCTCTGTAACTATTGGCGGTTAAACACTCACTCACACTACTACTTCCTGCTTATTACTGGCTCACAGTTAAACGGGGCGTGTCTAAAGAACTGTTGTCCAATCACAACAGTAGGAGAAAAGAACATGTTTTTGGAGTCTGCCACGCCTCCGAATGAATTCGCAAAATACTCGTGGCTCTACCAATAAGGAATATTCCACCGCAGGAAGTAGCCAATCAGGTACAACAGCCAACAAGACGATGGGTACGCCCATACTTAATTAACCACCATGCCGTTTGTGTCTGTCTACTTGTCTACTCTGTGCTTAGGGAGTTTGTTAAATGCGTGTGTCTCTGGGTGTGTTGGTAGTTGTGTACACATGTATGTACAATTTTACAAACGGAGACATTTGAATGGGTGAGTGGGGTAAGGATAATATTCTAGTACATGAGGAAAGTACACTAAGAAATGAGTTTTGTAGTATATATTGAAATCCATCTATTGAGTGTAAGTAGGTCTGGAAGTATAGGTTGAGTGAGAGAAAGATACCATTCCAGGAATGTTATCCCTTTTACGTGGATACGTCTTTAAATTTGTAATCATAGTGAGGAGCAATCCTGAAATCAGACGATAACAAAATCGGGGGATAGAGTTTGGCATTGCAGTTCCGAATCTACCGTCTACATTCAAAATTCCGTTACACGTACACTCGATTGCCAAAGGACAAAGAATATGTTACATTGAGTGAGGACTGCGAAGCATCGCGCGCGGTGGTTTTGGTTTTTTTTGTTTTTGGGGGGGGGGGGGCGCTGCAATTTTGAGTTCGTTTAGCGACGTCTCATAACTTCCACGTAGTATAATTTTTGACTAGAAGAAGATCGTTTAAGTTTCAGTCGACAGCTCTCGTCAAGATCAATCGATTGCGTGTATTAACACATATGTGTGGCGTGGGTATGGTGAATTGTATGCGTTTAATATAAAAAATTAAGAAAACTTACCATAATTTCGGCCTATACTCGTCAAAAAGCCAAGTCGAAATACAGAAATCGTATACGGTTAGAAAGAGCATCTCAAAAGCAATCCAGTGATGCCAATAAAATCCCATATGTTCAAGTGAAGCGGTGCCGGGAACCTAAAATAAACATCAAGGCGTCCGAGCGCGTCAACGTAGACGTATTCACTCAAAACAAACGGTCGTGTTCCTAACACAGCCAAACCCAACTTTTCCACACAAATTTGCGTTAGTTATCCCAGGAATGCTGCCTGTCTTCAGCATATTATTGCAAGTTATTGTGTCACTAATTCTATGTTCGGTTTCTGTCTTGTTATGCTTTAAGTTACTCTCTGTCGAGGTCGTGAGGAGGTTGAGTTGACTGCTATAAGCAGTATTTCATCACCCTTAAGGTTCGACAGATTTACTACTGTTAATGCGGTATTGTTAATACAGTGAAAACTAGTAGTATTTCGTGTATATTTTGAAAAAAAAAATCCTATTCAGGGGAAGAAATTCCGGAACCTAAAAGAAAACGAGTTAAGGTCAACCTTCAAACTACATGCAGAAAGCAGTCCGAAGAAGACGTGAAGAACTTGTGACAACTGAAAGTTTGTTGGCGGGGGCAAAAAATACTCGTCCAGACTGTGGTTGTTCTTCATTGGCATGCGTCAAACACAGCAGATATCAATAATGATGAGTTAGCTGGTTCAAAACAGCCATTAAAAACAAAAACTATGTAAAGAAGTATCAAATATGTTGTTCAGTGCAGTATTGTTCTCTTAAATACAGTGATATTAAATGTATTTGAGATGTAAATATGTGTTTCGTTACGTTTTTTGGTATTGTTGTGCATTGAGTGGAACAAAGATAACATTCCGGCACTTTTGATTGTTTCTATTTAATTACCTAATTTGTCTTTTCACTTGAATATAGCGCATAATGACACTTTACTACTAGCACATTAATTGCCTATTAGTGAAGTTTTCAATCCAACTTAAAGTTTGTCAGGAAAACATATTTTATAGTTTTCTCTAAACTAGTGTTAATGGAATAGGATCATTTTTTCTCTCACCGTTTCATTTATTTAGTATTAATTTTCTTCAATTTTGTAGATGGTAAATTTTTATGAATATAAATATTATTTTTTCTCTGACGGATAAAAATGTGTTGTCAAATATATTAATGCCTATTTTAAAAGATATTCCGGAAAACAGTACCAAAATACCGATTGTTAAATATCCTTCAAATATAATTTATATGTTCTGTATATGATAAAGATCACCTGACATGTGATTTAGTTAGCAAAGATTATTAGGAGCACATAAACGTCGGCCCCGATATTTTGAAATGTGCCATATTTTGTAAACTATGATCATTTGACTACAAGAATTTACATTTACATGGTTCTTTAAATATCTTTCAGATAATGAAATAAGAAATTATCGTAAAACATGGACTTACGTAGCATATTATTGACTTTAGACCTTCTGAATAAGCCGTTCAAAAATTTGTGACTTCGACAGGACAAGAAAATAAGGCTTGAATAATGGGTACTCCTTCGATAGAGGAAAGTATTTCGCTACGTTTCGTTGGCGTCAAAGCTTCCATTCAATGGCAAGTTTAATCATTTGTGTCAGCTCCACGCCTCTGCTACTATGCATTAGTGTACTGTTATCCTCTCCCCCACCATCAGCAAGTAAATAACCTTGACATGTGGCGGCTCTCAGCAATACTAAGATCGACCCCTCAAGGACACAGTTTCTTTGCAGAAGTTGGGAGGTACGTGACTTCTGCCGGCTGTCTCACTCATACAAACACCATTTTTAAGTGAAGACTACAAGGTAATGCTTACACATGGTTTCCTTCAACCTGCTAATAATTTTCGTACCCTGCAACCGAATATAACCAAACTAGTTCTACGTACCTAAAATAATTAATAATGCCAGCAGGCTTTTATAGTTTTCGATGACTCCTGACGCCGGTTTCTTATTTTCAAAATGGCGATATTTGAGAAATTTAGGCCACTTTGTTATATTTCGGGAACCAATTATCTGATTTAAAGCAAATTTGGGACATTTTTGGGAATTTAAGTAATACTTATGTAGGCCATGTTCATATATCCATTTAAAATGGATAAGACACTTATTTTTTAAATGGCGGCTATATAACTGTTTTATGTTTACTTAATATATAACATACCGCTTATCCAATTTCGACCAAACTTGCTATACTGGAATTATATTTCACAAGCTTTAAATTTGTCAATACAGAACTTCTTTTGAACACCATTATGTATTACAGCGTCATATAAAAATAAAGTTTTAGTGTTATATATCGGGAAACAATCAACAGATTCCTTATCAAATATGGCACTCAAATCATACTAAGGTTATTTAAACAGGCATCTTTTAGTGGGTCAGGATATTATTTTCAAATTTATAGCTGTATAAAAAATTTAGAATACTATGCTGTATCTACCTATGATCATACAAAGTAAAAATTTCAACTTAAATTTATATGCTGGCAGAATCTATTAAAATCATGAAATTTGTGTACTCATTGCCTGTTTTGTCCCCAATTTGGTAAGATAGTGTCACACGAATATGTAAAATTTTGTAATATCTCGTGAAACAATTAACCAAATCCTTTAAATTTTGCCGACCTCCGTGGCGCAGTCAGTTGGTGCGCCACCGGTCTGGGATACGGGAGGCTCTGGGTTCGAATCCCAGGTAAGGCATGGTTGTTATTTTAAGTTAGGTCATAAGTTTGATTTTAAGCCGTCTCCTCTGGCGGACGTTAACAAGCCCTTTTCAATGCAATCCTTCCAAATGTAGCAAACACGTATTGTGTGGTAAGCCATATCAATTTATAGGCCATGTTTTAAGAGGGCCAGGCACTTATTTCAAAAACAGCACCCATTTAAAAATGTTAGCATAGAATGCTATATCTACGAAACAATGTAACCAATTTAAACCTAACATTGAATGCTAACAGTACACATGTAAGGACATTTTTGGTACGTCGGTATCCCTGAATTCGCGTAAAATAAGTGTTGCAAAGTACAACTTATAATGATTTAATTAAAAGCCTTTTAAACATTCCTTTCCAAATGATTCGGTTAACTTTTCTGTAGGTGTCAAGAAATAGCAAAACCATGATATTCTTAGGTACCAATTTATACAGTTTTGAACCATTATCGTGTGATGTCTACATGTTGAATAATATTTGAGAGCTATATAAAATATCTCATACTTTGCTATCTAATACACTTAAACGCTGCATATGTGAATCAAGGTGCACTTTAAATACTTTTCAGGATGTCAAAACTTGTCTGATCTTGTTTAGTAATAATTTTAATTACACGGGTAAGTGTATACTAGGTGCTAGATTAGAAGTTATTAAATGGTTTAATTTTATTCATGCAAAGCATATCGCTTTTCAGTGAACAGGCGAATACTTAATTGTTTTTCAGAAAATTTCCCGGACCTGCTGTATTTAATGTATTTAAGAACGAATAGCTGCATTATATCGGCGACACTGAGAATGTATGTGGCTGTACTTGACATATATTGCCTCAATGTTTCTTAAAATGAATATACGCTCGTATGTTAATGCCTGTATACAAACCATTAAAATTTGTATTCGTTTTACCGGGATCATTTTTGTGAAGAGGGTTCGATGATCCGATTTATTTTAATTTAAATGCTACAAACTGGTTCTCTTTCAAAACTAATTTTCTTGCAAACTACTGAAACAAGCGCTTAAACAAACTAGTTTCTAACTGAATATTTTAACACTCTCGTAGGGCAGCTTGTCTTGCAGGTCTTGCAAAAAAAAGTTCTTTAATAATTTGAATCCTGCCGTAGAAGGGTCCTGTGAAAGTGATTTGTGTAAATAATCAGGAAAAAACGTGTAGGCTCATTGCAACACTTCACCGCACTTTTTGTGAGCACGTACCTTTGCAAACAAGTTCAGTCTTCTTAGTTTACTACCTATATAAATATGTCCATTGTCACGCATTGTTGCACGGCTGTGCACAGATAATATTCACCTTGATACTGCCCTGCATGATTAATAACTTTATGGCAATATTCAACTAACCACTTATTTGGCAACTACTACAGAAATATATATATATATATAAAGCCGTCACTGCTGCTTTATAGCTAAAGGCAAAAATATTAATTGATGTGCAATATTTAACCATACGGTTGAGAATACCCACCCCAAACTAATCTTGTACGATTTCTATGTGAGGTCTAATGACAGCTAGCTAGCCTACGAAGGATTAAACAATTTTGAAAAGAACTTTAGAAATTATATAATTTTATTTACAAGTATTTTAAAGAAATCCCTGAGTACCATGTGCGTCATAATGTTGGCATATATATACATAAATTTTTGCAGCGATTTAGGCAGTTATACTGGAAAAAAAATCTGTGTCAATCTGATGTCTGTTATGACAGAATTGATTGCGGAAACAAAATCAGCATGCTCACTACTAGCATATATTTGGTTGGCTGTAGGATTATCGGGTAATTTTATTGCCTTCGTTTGAAAATGTGGCTCGAGAGATTGTTTGCAATTTTTGCGGACAGTATAGAAACAGTGTACGTTACTGTACTGCTGATGCTTGATAATAGAGTAAACAGTTCCTATGAAACAAACACAACAGGAAACAAAAAAGTGAATCTGTAAACGTGAAAAACATTATGTATGTATACAAGATATCACATCTCCGTCAGTAGTACATTTGGACGAGGTTGCGAAGGCACAATATTTGAGTGCGAAAGTTCTGGGGACAACCCTGAAAGTGCCATAACAGGGGAACATAAGTGGTAGAGGCTCAGGATGCGATAGTAAGTTTATAGAATACATCAAAATATTGTCACCACACCAAGAATGTATTGCAGGGGACCAACACTTGCACAGTGTACTCAGTATTGTTTCAAAACCACCCATATCACGTAGACAGGCGATGATACGCTCGGGCATGGACGCATAGACGACCGATATTCTCCAGAGAAAGATCCTGCACTGTTAAAATTTTCCGTATATTTACGGCATTTTTTTACAGAAACGCACTCTAAATATACGGAACGCAATCAGAAATGACGAAAAACGGAGTTAAGTGCATAAATACAAAATACGGAAAATCCTCCTATTTCCTATAATTCGTCTTTCGGGTACGAACAATGCCTAGTCTACACAAAATTTCTTCGCAATTGTAATCAGAAAATTATCGTTTCTGCTGCCGTTAAGGTTATCCGTGTCACTAAGACCTGTTATTTCAAACATTAAAAAGTAGCAACAGGCGTATGTAACACTTAGTAACACTTAAAATACACTAACTTTAATAGAAACTAAAAAAGTTCCTTATGTGACATATATAAATACAAAAGTTATACCAGGTTCGCCACGTGAGTATTGTAGGTAACTGGTTAGGGTCGTGAAGATGCAATTATTTAACTCGGGTTCATATCTTGCTTAAGTATAAATAATTTTAACTTAATTTAATATATTTTATACACAGTAGAACACCCACGTTATGAAAATTAAAATAAAATAAATATTAAACATTACTTAAACTAGAAGTACAGAATACTAACTAGGGAATTTACGGAAAGGTTCCGTGAATTTTACGGAAAGTAGGTTTTTGTAAACCATTGTGTCTGTAATTTTACGGAGAGTTTACGGACACCTCTGGATAAATTTTAACAACGTTTTTCCGTAAAATGAAGGAAAACTGTTTTTAACAGTATGCCATAACAACTGGCCATTTAAATCCGCTGCCCGAAGTTGCCATCCACTCTGACCCCAAACAGTTTTCGATGAGTGAGAGGTCTGGGGACAGTACTGGCCAAGCAAGCATGTTGATATCATGAAGGCAGGACAGAGATACCCATGCTGTGCGAGGCCAGGCTTTTATCCTGCTGGTAAATGGGGTTGTCAAGCTGCACCAGGAAGTGGACGGCACATGGTCGCAGAATATCCTGGAGGTGGGAATCGTAGAAAATGGGAACCCTATTACATTACATCCTCTCATTGGGACGGTGTGTCACTAGACACTGCTACGAAGGATTTATTTGGTTTCTTGCTGCCATGACTGATGGAACGAAACGTGTGCCCCTCGATTGCACACCCGCGCAAGCAAACTGCATTAAACGAAAATACACATGTCGCGATATGACGATACTGTGTGGCAACCTTCGTCGTACTCGTGCGAATCGTTCATAATTATATTTTTATTTTAAAATGTGTGTATTTATTTACCCAATAAAATTTTACAAGTTTGTGCAACCATATATGAACAACAAAATAATTTGGTTTCGGCAAAAGTCGGTTTATGGTAGCGCGAATAAAAACTTTTTTTAATTCAGTGCGACTGTTAAAACTAAATAAAGACTGTTCTCGATTTATTGAGTACTTTTGAAAAACCTGCTGGGATCTAAGTTTATTCTCGTATTGTAGTCTACCATTATACGTAAATATTAACATTGTTATGAGCCCCATATTTTTATGCACGCGCCACACAAGCGAATCCACGGACTTGTCCAGGATTTAGAGTGTAGCTAATAGCAAATCCATACAATGGTGTCTCCAGGATGTTGCAAAATTATGTCAGTACTTCGGGGAAATATTCCTCACATCTAGGGATGAAAAAATGCAACATGGACATATGTCCGCAAACTCTTCATTTCTTCACCACAGCCCGTAATACATAACCTACAGTGCATGGCCCGCGGGTTGGATCATGTTACTATGGCGCAGCTTTCGTTTGCATGATACACGACACCTCACACTACGACACTACACCTAGAACAGTAGGAACTGCACAGGAAGTAGTTACACTTGTATGAAAGCTTATCGTTGGCACTAAAGAAATTGTTCAAAATGTCCTCCATCAGCACGAACACATGGATCAAGCCGCCATGACATGGACACCCGGATGCGTTGATGATTCCCTAGAAATTTCCTGATTGTTTCACAACCCGCCACGGTGGGGGCTCAAATCGCCCACTGGTGTTGCATACACAAGTGCATTTAAATTTCCCCACAAATAAAATTCCAGTGGATTAAAATCAGGGCTACTCGGGGGCTGGTATGGGGCTACCAATTACAGCTGCGATGGCATTCCACAGTACCATGATCCAGCCCACGGGCTATAACACTGTACTTTATGTATGAACTGTACGTTATGTATTATGGGTTGTAGTGAAGAAACGAAGTGTTTGCGGACCTATGTTCATACAACATTTATTCATCCTCCAAATGTGAGTAATATTTCCCCGAAGTATTGACATGTGATTTTGCAACATTATGCATAAATTAAGAAACACCAACGAGAGTGACTATACATTTAAACACTACACTAGCAACAAGACAACGCTAGCGGAAACTTTCCTGGGAATATGCTTACAATTGTATACCGTAGCATATGTAGTAACATTTCTAAATGTTCATTTGAAATGCGGACACATTATCGTGAACACACAGTCTTTACCAACTGTGTACTTCCGGACTGCAGTTGAGGTAGAATTAGAATGTCTTCCAGTGAAACATTGCACCTAAATATACAACATGAGAATACGTTAGAAGTATAGCATGCATTACCAGAATCGTCATAGGAACGTGACAGTTGAATGCATATATTTCGCAGCATTGCAAAATATTTTGCTAAATTTTACTTAAATAAAACTATAAAAGAATGAAATAATTTGAGTTTAATTTAAATCAAAATTTTATATTTCCATCCTGGATACTTCAGAAAGCACATTTTGCTAGAGAACCTTCGTGAAGTAGGGCAAACATAAAAATTACTGTAATAAAAATGATTGGTACTGACTTAAAAATTATTTTCAACTGTTGAGTCTACATTCGTTGATTCAGGTTTATTTCCATGGCTGAAACGGAGGTACATGAAATAAAATACTTTTACTAGGCTACTTTCCTTTGAAAGATACGATTATGCGATAATGGGAATATCTGGGTGGGGTGTATGAGTAGTAGGATATGGGAAGTCTGGCGCATCGGCATCTGGCATCGGAGCCGGATCCGAGGAGCCGACGTGTTGTTACGTCACACAACCGCCATCTTGGATCTCATTGACCATTTATCCTGACCGATGTGACCTTGACCTTGACCCGAGAATCTTTGACACCAAAAACCACTTAAAAAACGCTAAAAAATTCCATAAACTCCTAAAAAAGCAAAAAAAAAATTCATAACAAAATCCATAAAATCATTATAAAAAGTTATTAAAAAATTACTACAAGGATCTTCAGAAATTTTCCATTTTCCCCTTAAAAACGGTAAAAGCTCATAACCAGGAAAAACCCTGAAATAAAAATTTCGCCAATTTAATTAATTTGAGGGGCTTCCTTAGGACCTACAGAGCAGTGGCAACCATATTGATTTTACAGGCAAAACCTATGCCAAATCGATACAATGGATTGAGGATTGGCCTCAGATCTAAGAACCAGCCATCTTGCATCCATATTGTATGCAGATGACCTTTGACCTTTCTTTACCTTTGATCTTGAAAATGCAAAAAGTAAAAAAATTGCAAACAATTAAAAAAAAAACAAAAATTGCAAACAAAAAACAAAACAAATATTATTATAATTTATTTATTAAATATTATTTAAATTATTTAAAAATGTGTTAAATTTTTAAAACTTACATTTCCCGGCAACACCATTAGTCACATTCTTTCCATCCCCAGCAGATGACTGACTCTCTCGCACCCACTCCCCTCACATATACTCATTCCGCCATCTAGATTTTTTCGTTCGCCATTTGTTTACATGCTACTGGAGACCGTCATATTTTTTTTGTCTTTTTGTTTTCGTTTGTCATTTGTTTATACGTTACTGGAGTCCGCCACTTTGGTAGGCGACCACCATCTTGGTAGGCATCTCCCATCCGCCATTTTGGAAGCCAATGGCCATGACTTTGACCCCATGACATTCAATAATCTTGAAAATAAAAAACTTTAGAAAAATTAATTAAAGACAACAAGCATAATACATGACAGACTACTACCACAATATTAGATGCAGACTAACTCGACCTTGACCCCATGACCTAGAATTACCGTGTAAATAAAAGCTCGTGAAAAAATACATAAAAGTCATCAATCATATAACGATACAGACTACCACCACCATATTAGATACTGACTATCTCAACCTTGACCCCGTGACCTTGAATATAAACTCGAGAAAAATACATAAAATTCAGCAAGCATAATACATTACAGACTCCTACCACCATATTATACGCAGAATATCTTGATCTTGGCCCCATGACCATGAATAAAAAATCGAGAAAAAACTTTTTACAACAGCCATTGTGACGCTAAGCCTCACAGCCTACCTCCCTACTGCTTACAATATACAGATATGCAAACCTTTTGATGTTATACTGCCTTCGAGCCGATCGTATTGCACCATTGATATTTTGTGCAGACACCGACCAACCAATTACTGAGTTACCACATGATTGCAGCTGAAAAATCACATGCAGCCATTGAGACATCACACACTCAGAGACAGGTAGGCAGGCTTTAGATACTATTTCCTTGATCGCATTAATATGCAGTTATATCTTCATCAATTATTTCCAGACTTCTTCGCCCACCTATAAATCATGGTCACACTTAAAATAGACAAATAACTCCTGTTGCCGGACCGCCCCTTACAAGACTGAACCATTGACCCTTTGACCCATGACCCATTACCCATTGACTAATTGACCCATTGACCCTATTGACCCATGACCCATTTACCCGTTGACCCCAGACCTATGATCCATTTGTCCATTGACCCAAATGACTCCTGTTTGTGGCGTTAATTGTGGTGATGGGGTGCTGATTGTGGTGCTGTGGTGCAAATTGCAGTGCTGATTGTGGTTCTGGGGTGCTAATTGTGGTGCTGTAGTACTAATTGTGGTGCTGTGGTACTAATTGGGTACTGCGGTGCTAATTGCGGTACTTTTGTGATGCTGCGGTGGTGATTGCGATGCTTATTGTGGTTGCGATGCTGGTTTTGGTGCTAATTGCTGTGCCGATTGGGATTTCTGTGCTGATTGCGATTGCAGTACTAAGTACAGTACTCATTGTGATTGTTATGCTAAGTGGGATGGTAAGTGCGGTGTGTGTGTGTGGCTCACAAGTAAAAAAAATCCATATATTTTTTAATCAAATTAAATAGTCCTACCTCCAAAAGCTGAAATGCGAATATTTTATTTAATAATCTCACTTTAAAAAGTATATATCCATGTCCCTCGGCATATTTAATCGCTTTTTGAGTAAATTGTATCTACACTTTGCAATAAAAGTGGCCAGAGCTAAAGCAGGCTCCCATCATGCTTTGCCATATGTCGATGCGCAACATGGACTTTGTACCGAACAATGCCGCACCACGACAGGCCACCACCATGTGTTACCAATTGGTCGTAGTAGCGTGAAAAGGATTCTTCGTACGGACCGCCCTCTCATGTCGACATTTTTGTTTAACATAGGTGAAAACCGGAGCTCGGAATCGTCACTGGCTACAACTTGTTAGCGATGATGCAGGTTAACAGCTCCATCTTCATCGAGGTCAAAAATCAACCCTTCATATTTGCGCAATTCATCTTCGCGGCATGGCAGCACTCTGAGGAAACCCACATATTCGTTCTCACCGGAAGAAAACTCACAGGTACTATTATATACAAAGATAGAAATCTTAACAGAAAAAAATTATATATGTATTTACATATAAATATGGGAATATAAAATTAATTTAAATTTATTTTAAACATAATAATTTATAAGTATATGTAAATATCTATATATGTTTATATATTATATAGGTACATAAGTACAAAATTAGAAATGATTTCTAATTAAAATATATGTAGGGGTAGGTGTATAGGTATGTAAGTACGTAAATATAAAAGTATTTTAAATTAATTTAAATATATAAGTAGCTATGTACATGTAACTATGAAAATATAAAATTATTTTCAATTTAATTTATACGTAGTTATGTATATGAATAAGTATAATAAACGTAAATATAACATTATTTTATTTCTAATTTTTATAGGTATTTGTATATAAGTATGCATATCTATATAAATATATAAATATAATTTTCTTTCAATTTATCTTATACATAACTATGTTTATATTTAGTTATATAAATATGAGAAAATAAAATTAATTTAAATGTAGATATATATGTATGTACATATAAATATGTGAATATAAAATTAATTTTAATATCTATATAATAGTACGTAATATAAATATGGGAAATATAAAATTAATCTTATTTCTGGATTTAGATAACAAATATGCCTCCAGGGATAATAAATTAATATATTGTTATGTAAGTACCTGCATACTTTCTTCCAGGGCGAACGGATATGTGGTATCATCAGAGTGCTGCCATACCGCGAAGATGAATTTCGCAAAACGAAGGGTTGCCTTTTGACCTCTACGAACATAGAGCCGTGAACCTGCATCATCGCTAACTGGTTGTCACCACTGACGATTCTGAGATCCGGTTTTCACCTATGTTAAAAAAAAATGGAAATCAGCAATACAGGGCGGTCCATAAGAAGAGTGCTTTTCATGTAACTGCGACTAATTGGGAAGAATGGTGGTGACCTGTCGTGTTGCGACATTGTTTAGTACAAAGTCCATGTTGGGCATAGACCAATGGTAAAGCATGGTGGGAGCCTGCTTTAGCTATGGCCACTTTTATTGTGAAATGTAAATACAGTTTAGTCAGTAAGCTATTAAATATACCGAGGGAAATGGATATATACTTTTTTGAAGTGAGATTATTAAATAAAATGTTCGCATTTCAGATTTTGGAGGTTGAAATATTTAATTTTATTTTAAAATATATGAATTTTTTTTACTTGCGACCAACACAAACAAACCGCAGTTACCATCCACTTAGCACCACAATCACAATCATAACTGCACTTATCACCACAATCGCAATCAGCACCGCAATCAGCACCACAATCACCACTGCAATCAGCACCACAATTATCACCACAATTACCACCGCAATCCACACAGTTAGCACTGCAACTAGCACCACAACATTGCAATTAGCTCCACAATTAGCACCACAGCACCACAATTAGTACTGCAATCAGGGGTCATTATTGGTCAATGGGTCAATGGGTCACATGTGGATGGGCCGTGGGTCATTGATCAATGGGCTCAATGGGACAATGGGTCAGTGGGTCATAGGTCATGAGTCAAATGGTCAATGGGCCAGTCTTGTAAGGGCAGTCCAGCAACAGGAGTCAGTTGTCTACTTTAAGTGTGGCCATGATTTATACGTGGACGAAGAAGTCTGGAAGAAACTGATGAAGATAAAACTGCATGTTAATGTGATTAATAAACTATAATCTACAACTTGCCTAACTATATCTGTGTGTGTGTGTGATGTCTCAATGACTGCATTCGATTAGTCAGCTGCAATCATGTGGTAAGTCGGTGATTAGTTGGTCGTTGTCTGCACAAAATATTAATGGTGCAATATAATTGGTTCAAAGACAATATAACATCAAAATGTTTGCATATGAGTATATTATAAGCAGTAGGTAGGCTGAGAGACTTAGTGTGGCAATGGCTGTTGTAAAGATACATCGTCTCGGCTAGCTTCTGTATCTTTCCATAGATTTTTCTTCGAGTTATTGTTTCCAAGGTCATGGGGCCAAGGTCAAGATATTCTGCATATAATATGGCGGTAGGAGTCTGTGATGTATTATGCTTGCTGACTTTTATGTATTTTTCTCAAATTGTTTGTTTTCAAGGTCAGTGAAGGTCATGGGGTCAAGGTTGAGGTAGTCAATATCTTATATGGAGGTGGTTGTCTGTAATGTCATAGGCTTTTATGCATTTTTCTTCGATTTTTTATTTTCAAGGTCATTGGATCAAGGTCGAGACAGTCAGCATCTAATATGGCGGTAGTCTGTAATCTTTATTTCTTGCTGACTTTTTATGTATTATTTCTCGAGTCTTTGTTTTCAAGGTCATTCAATATCATGGGATTTAGGCCATGGTCACTGACTTACAATATGGTGGATGGGAGATGCATACCAAATGGTGGTCGCATACCAAATGGTGGTCGCCTACCAAGATGGCGGCCTCCAGTAATGTATAAACATATGACGAAAGACAAAACAAATATGGCGGCCTCCAGTAGCATGTAAACAAATGGTGAACGGAAAAATCAAGATGGTGGAATAAGTATAGGTGAGGAGAGTGGGCACAATGGAATCAGTCGTCTGCTGGGGATGGAAAGAATGCGACTAATGGTGGTCCTGGGTAATGTAAATCTAAAAAAGGTTTTTATAATTTTTTAAATAGTTTTTTAATATTTTAAAATAATTCTTTACAATTTAATTTAAATAATACATATTTTGAGATTTTTTTAATAATTTGGGATTTTTTGGAAATTTGATGGATTTTTTTGGATTTTTGGTCAAAGATCAAAGGTCAAGGTAAAATGTAATCTGCATAAATATTGATGCAAGATGGCTGATGCTTAGCTGTTAGGCCTCTATACCTTGTATCGATTTGGCATAGGTTATGCCTAAAAAAACCTATATGGTTACCACTGCTCTATAGGGCCTAAGGAAGCCCCTCAAATTAATTAAATGGGCTAACATTGGATTTCAAGGGCATTTTTCTTTACACGTGGGGGGGGGGGTACTATTTTTAGGGGCAAATGGGTCATTCCTGAAGACAGTTTTTAATAATTTTTTAGTAATTTTAAAATAATTTTTAATAACGAATTTTTTCTTAGAATTTTTTCGAATTTTTTAGGGTATTTTAGTGGTTTTTGGGGTCAAAGGTACTCGGGTCATGATCAACGTCAAAGGTCACACGGGTCTGGGGTAAAAGGTCAATGACATCCAAGATAGCGGTAGGGTGACGTGACAACATAGCGGCTCCTCGGCTCCGACTCCGATGCCAGATGACGATGTCCTGACTTCCCACAATCCTACTACTCGTATGTCATCACCTTATAACTTTTAAACGTGTAGACCGAATTCCACCAAACTCGGTACACAAGTAGAACTTTGTAATGAAAATCGATTTTTATAGTTTTATACTGCGTGGTGTGATTATGTTTAAAATGGCCACCATATAAATATTTTACGTTTATTTTGTATGTTTGCCATACCGTTTAACCAATTTCAACCGAACGTGGTTTGTTAAAAGTATCATTTACGAGTGTTAGTTATGCTAATACACTGCCTCTCTGGTCACCAACTTTGTAAGCTAACGTCACATTAAATACATTTTTTTATTATGTATTGATAAACAATCATCTTAATCCTACCAACTTTGTAAACAAGAAATACAATGGGGCTCCATGTAAATTGATATGCTGTAAATTGTTAGGCACTAATTTCTACAATGGTGCTCATATGAACATTTTTTATTGCCATGCTATAACTATGAAACGATACTATAACCAAGTTTTACCAAACAATGTATGCTTACAGTAGCCTATACAACGATCAAATATGTCTACACAGAGTCTGTTTCTTTCCACCGTTTTGTAAGATAGCACCATGTTTTTTTCCTTATCTTAGGAACGATAACAGATTTTTACCTAATTTTGTTGTATAAGTATTACCATGGCACGTCACCTAAGCTGATTTTTTTCAAGAGGGCCAAACACTTATTGTCAAATGATGGCAATATAAATAGTTTATTTCAACACACATGCTCCTTTTACTACAGTATTATAGATAGGGCATACTTCAACATATTTACTGGAATAAAAATTGAAAGGAGAGTAGGTGAACGAAATATTTTGGTAAGGTACAACAAGAGTAATTATTATATAGTCTTGCTTGATGAAAGGTTTCTTTTTCATGCAAAATGTGCTTACTAAAGATTCTGTACTGAATATATGCTTAGATGCTTACATTTTAACTAACTATAAACTTATATTAAATATTTTTCAATATTTATAAAAGTAAATTTTACAAAATATTTTACAGTATTACAAAACATATGTATTATTCGTTCATATGCAACATGTGTCATACTTTCCTGATAATTCTGGTAGCTGACCAAGTTGCGCATGTCGTAAATCTATTGCGGTAGCCCATTGAAAGCCACTCTGATTCTGCCTTAAGACCATTGGTGTACGGTTGAAATGATCACAGCTCAGAATCATGTTATATTCACATGACATTACCACTTAAGTGTACAACTAGATCCCAAAAAGTATTAATGGATGCAAGAAGCTCGGTTACAGGAACATTCATAAGACAATCTTGGGTACTTGAGAAGTTCACTACACACCATGTGTTTTCTATCAATAATTACCAAAAAAAAAAAAAGAAGAAAAGAAGTCAATGAAAGTAAAAACATCCCTTAATAGTTTTTCATAATTTTATGAACGTTTTCTTAACAGTTATAATAACTACAAGCCAAAATTAAGGCAACTTTTTGGGGCAAAATTGTACGAAGTTATTATTGCAGTCGATGTAACAATTAGATTACAAAATTATGTTTCATATAGTCCTAGCTATAGTCAGCAATCTGCCATTTAATTTATGTGGATGGAAAACTTTAGATTTTTTATATATCAATAGTTTAATATTTGCAAGGGACAGAATTATGAATATTATATGTAGCATAGCTCAAAGTAAAAAGTGTTAAAATGTATTAAGTACGCCGTAATGTACTGAGCAACATTTAATTCATTTTAAGCTTAAATATAATTATTTACGAATGGCCTTAATAAATAAACTTACAAAATGTCGGAGATGGGTGAGTGTCCAAATGTTCGCATCACGGGTGATGTGTGTGCAGATGCAATGGGTGAGGCGGCCCAGCAGGAGGGTGAAGTCGTCGCTACCGGGACTCAAGTACCCCTCGCACAGGGACGACCCAGTCAAGTCCAGTACGCTGTGGCTGCAGGGCAAGAGGGAGGACGACGGCGCCGAGGGCCTCTGGAGGGTGCACGACGGCCTCTACGACCTCTCCAGCTGGTTGCACCACCACCCTGGAGGCGCAGACTGGCTGGAGCTCACCAAGGTGCCTGGAGTAAAGATTGGGCAAAAGATCCGCGAGTTGGCGAAGGTCCTTTCTTGGAATACATTGCAGAAAATGTCGACAACATTGATTCAGTTCAAAAAAGTTTGGCCATCGGAACATAGGCTAAAGATGAGATAGACCGCTTATTCGTCTTATGCGCATGTACCCAACATTGACCTACCCCAATACTACACAACTGTCAAAGTCACATGGTCAACACAACAAAAATTACAATCACTATAACATTAATAAAATACCTTTACCATTTTGAATTTAATCAAAAATCATTACCATCTGGTTAGAGGAAGTATAAAAACGTATCTAAGCAATGGTTTACGAATCAGTTTTCTAACCAAAAATCCAAACCACACCGTTTTCGCTAGTCGTGATGGCATAAAAGCAGTTCAATGTTGGGACACCGAGATTGGTTGTGCCCAGTTAGCGAGATCGGTCTACCTCATCTTTAGTCTATGATCGGGATAGTTACTGCCGTATGTGTTGCGTCATATTGTAACATCTAGCAAATATAATGAGGTATACGTTGTTCACGGTAAAATGAGCACTTTTGAAAGCCCTGCTTACGATCTACTTGTGCGCACGTTGTGTAGTCTTCCACCTTATGTAAAATTAACACTGCCATTGTTTTCATCACTTTATTCACGTGTCTGTCAAGTGAAATTGTCAAATTATTAGACAAGTAAATATTTTATAAATGTTCTCATTTCTACATTACAATGCATTATAAAAAGTACAAATGGTAACCTTAAGACTTTTTATTCGACGTTTAGATAGGGAACTACTTTCCATCCATCGTTACCAACTTTACGGGGCGCATGTCACTCTGCGCGCCCGTTAAAATATGTGCAGGCAGGGGCAGTGACTTTTTACTAAGGTTGTTTTCAAAAGTGCTCACTTTACCGTGAACAGCTTTCAATTAGTTATTTCACATAGTCTGATGTAATTTTAAAACCATGCGAAATAGTGTGTGTCGTTGGTGACATGGTCGGATAGAATTTTTGTAACCAAGCACAAAATGTTCTTACAGCGCTGTGGTTGTGGTTGGAATTGCTCGTCACAGGCAAGGCTGCGCTCTAGTAGTGAGATAGAAGTCTGCACTACGTGTAATGTGCGGACCTTTGTCCCTCACTAATGGATGTCCAACATACACATTTGAACACTTTTTGAATCAGCACTTCGCTCGAAGCCTTAGCCTATCTAGTGCTGAAATGTTCGCAGTAGAACTATAATATAGATATAACCTATAGTAAGGGACTTAGACGAAAACATACTGGCAACGTCGCGATGTGTTCTGACTAAGGCTATGTAAATTCTGGCCTGTTCATGCAATGAATTCGTCATTTTCAGGAAATGGTTCGAGCTGGCAGTGATCGCCCTATGTTGCTTCTGATATATAACCTTTTATCACATTTGTCATTAGAAGCAATGCACTTCTATCGTGATCATAGCATACCATAATAGTGGGTCATTTTGTGACGAATTGGGGTGTCTGTGACGCAAAATTCAGATTTAAATTTCCCCCTATTTCAGTGGGATATTTAATATATCCAGTGGTACCAAATGAATCGCCGACTTTTACAAATAGCATCTTTCAAATGGAAGGAAATGCATATAACAGAGTAAAACTGTCACTTAGTCACCCCCTCCCCCCTTGACCAAAGACACCACCACTTACGGTACATTTGCCGACTCTTTCATCCCATAGTATCTACAAAATGCAACCACTTGACAGGCACTTTTCTGGGCCTTTGGAAGCTTTTTATACTGGTGAATGCAATAAATGGCGACTCATCCTGAAATAAATATAACTCCCTGCGAGTTTTATGAACTATTTGGGAAAGCTCAAGCAGGATGTGCAACATTAGAGAAAGCAGGTAATGCATTTAGACCATGAGGAATTTACCCTGACGTGTTCGCAGTCGGACACAGTGTTCTTCTAGTGACACAGAATTTGCAGAAAATCGTGAAAGTTGTACAGAAAAAATGTAGAAATGGCGCAGGAGAATCTTCAATATAGGACGAAGAAATTGACAAAAGAGATACCACATGAGACAAAAATGATGATACTTCTATCTCAGTTTCTACTGTGACCTACACTTATTCCTTGGTTTCTGCTGCGACAAAGGAAATATCAAGTGACTTTGATGTAAACAAGCCAAGTTATTCAGGTATTAGAACTCCGTTTTCACCAAGAGAGATATTTCCATTCCTGATGAGACCTGAGCCAACCAAACGGAATAAAAGGGGCAAAAATGTCCAACAAAAGTAGAAAAAGAACTCAGCTAAAGAAGAGGGAATTAAGTACCTTCTTTGCTTAAAGAAAGAAGAGGTGGACCAAGTGAAATCAACAAACACGATGTCATATAGTAGATAATTATATACAGGGACGTTCAAATTCGCGTTATTATTTGCCAGCAGCCTAAAAATCACAGTATTGTATATACTAGTGCTGACGTCAATTCTCCATTGGCAGCAACATATCTGTGAAGCCACGACCTTTCTGACTGAAATGCATGTGACTGGGGCACACGATTGTGAAGTGTTCATTTACTGGCGCGGAGTTACACAAGGCGTGTCAAATGAAGTATGGTCCAATGACCAACGTATTGAAAAGGTAGATTTGGTTTAAGTTTAACGTGTCCTCAAGTAATAACGCGAATTTTGCTGGTTTCTATATACAGAAACGAAATGGCGAGGCGGTTACTTTGATGTGGGTGAACCCATTTTGTGATTGTCTACTGGAAGCTGCGAAAGGTCCTCTGTTAGCTGGCCTACCAGCTGGCGAGTAGGTTAAACGCGTGCTGATTGGCGAACGGCGATCCCACGTCTTGCTGGTCAGTGACGCCATTTCGCTGGCGTGTGCACATGGAGTGAGTGAAGAGATTTGGACCGCTCTTAACATCGAGATATTGAGAGCCGAATATGGTGATTGAGGTGAGTATAGAGCAGCGCTGGAATGAAAAAGGGGGGCGGAAGAACCCAGAAAAAACCCACCGACCACATCGTTCCTACATGCGAAAATCCGGAGTGACCCGGCCAGGGAATGATCCCGAATCACCTTTGTGGGAGGTGGGCAGGCTAGCCGTTCAACGCTCAACCACCGTGACCCTCCGTGTGTGTGTGTGTGTGTGTGTGTGTGTGTGTGTGTGGTGTGGCACCTGGAGTTAGTGTAGCAAACGACTGTTCCACGTCTGTTTTCTGAAGTACTCTGTGACGCTTTCTCTACTTTCAGTTTTACCTTATACGGAATTTAATTAAATCTATAACAACGTTTTCTCGTACCTTTTAAGAGCTCTAGAAAATTCTTCTTTGCGTGAATTCCTGACATTTAAAATCAAGAACAGGCTTTGAATTGCTTAATAGAACTTTATGATTTTCAGAGCGTCGCCTGCTAACAAATATCGTATTTTTGCTACAATTTTTAAAATAGTTATTTTTTGTAAGTCTAAATTGTTTTGGTTAACAAATAATTCTATACTTCTCGACGTTTAAAAACCTGGAAATTCTAAGAAAGTACATTAAGTATGTGAGTTACAACGTACAGGGGAAAAACTATTTTGACCTTCTCCTGTTTATAATTCAGTGTGTTTCTAAAAATTAATAAACAACCAATCTCTAATCTATATCGCAGCTAGCCTGTACCGCCTAAACGATGCGAGTGATTGCGTAAATACAGACACTGTTCTCAGAATTGTCGAGTGGAAAATGTTTACTATCAGTGAGGTAACACTGGGTCATTGCCGAAGCAAGTAACATGCAAGTCAGACTTAAGAAGTAGACAAGAAATAAACATATTTACTTGAGCGTGAAACGAGAAAAGTTTAGGAAAGAAAGCGTTGAAGTCGAGGCGGAAAGTCCAAGTTTGAGTTAACAGATTTATATAAGTGGCAGTCAAGAAATACATACAATAATATAAGATATATAATACCGGACTTAAGCTTACGTATTTAAGTATTGAAACAGGAATAGTATCAAAGTACAAAGATAAGCTCTGCTCGCATCTTTTGGAATTAAAATTTTTCACTGGAAAGCCGGAAACATTGTGATGTCTTTTCGAATGAAATAACTGTTACTCGTCACTGATGCAGGACAATGGAGACTCAGGAGTCAGACACTAAATGGTAAAACACCGCACACGATACATACCTCAGATCACCGCTATGTGCACACAGCAAACGACAACACAGTGAATCGGTTTGTGGTAAGTGCGAGGTTACCAGGGTTAGTATCATACAAAGAAGGCCGAACACTGGGCCAGCTCGGCTAGTTTCAAGATTGATTTTACAACACTCTAGGAGGTATAGTCAGTTCTTAGCAAAACATATGTAACTTATTTCTAACTCAAATAAAATAAAATGTTATTAAAGATTTAACAACTCATTATTTAAAGAAAGGGGATCATTACTTCAGAAATAAGAGTAGATGTGTCGAAGTGACAACTTACCTCTTTACTGGTTTCAAATAGATAAAACATAACATGATAAGTGCATAATACAAATATTGCATACATAATTTGTAAATATCAACCTTTTCTCAACAACAAAACAATATAATACTTCTTGTATTTATAATCAAGTATTTATCTAAATTCGGGATCCCGAGGTCAAATTATGCAAGAAACCATTTTAATATTGGCAACATGGCACTTTATAAGTTATGCAAGAAACCATTTTGGCTATTGGCAAGAAGCCACTTAAGAAAGCAGAACAAATCTTAAAGTGTTTCATGTTTAGTTTTTTTTTTTTTTTTTGTTTCTGACCAAAATTTAGTTTTAATATTTTATACTTCTCTTCCTGAATCGAATAATGAAAAAAGAAGAATGTAGCAAAGCGAATTTTCACATAGTTGGCAAAAACGGCCGAGACAGTTTGTATATTTCTTTATCACACAATTTCAGGTTAGTAACTCCTTGCCGAGTAAATTAAGAAATGGCTTGAACGAAGAAGCAGGAACACGCCCGCAGCATTGGGCGCTCCTGGCAAGTAGGATGACTACATAACCATCGCGGCAAAAAAATGGATACGAGAATGCTGCTGACCACGCCTTACATATTTAATGCCTCAAAACGGCGACCGCTAAAAACAGAATTTAAATGAAAAACGAGACGTGTATCAAGAAATACAAAGAACAAATTAGACTTGTAAACGGGGCTACAAACCAAACTTATCAATCAAAGACTTTAGCGAGTAGTCATGGAAATTTTCTTGAGACCAGTGAAAGTAAGTAATATTACATGTTTTAGATGAACAAGAAGGAAGTCGTCGCTCACGGAAGTGGTCGTAGCCGAGATACCGATTCAGGAAGTTAGAGTAATAATCGATATACAAATGTTGCTATAATTTGTCTTAAACGTCTACGATATAATTTCTGTTAAAACAAACTCAGATAGTATATAAATCCCACAATAATATTGTTAACATAAGGAAAATATTTTATGGATATTAATTTATAATTAAATTGTCGTTTCTTTTGCCAATGCAAATTATTGAAAATAACCATTAATGACACACGCGATCTTTTTGTTGAAATAAAAGCTTTAACCAAATTTCAGACAAAAAAATTATTGGCTCAATAAATTAATCACAACAATGACAAATTTATCTTGACTGAAACAAAATTTTAACACCATTTTAACACATAAATCGGTATATCTGAATCACCAAAGAAATACATCTTGTCACAAAAAAAACTAAGCAAAATTAAACAGCAGGTCTTTGCACTCCTAGAGATATACGAACAAATATATAATTATTTTGATACTATCCTCACTTAATACAGCTCAGTTTGTTATCTACACTTATTACTGAATTTTACTGAGAAAAATGTACTGCAAAAGTATGTATAAATTTGCTCGTTATTAATAACAGTTCTAGGTTGTCAAGCTGTATTGGAATTATTATCTTATAAGACCCATAATGCTTTATTATTTACCTAATTGGAAACTAATTTCTATAGATACTTGTTGAGGATAAACGTAGTTTCAATGGTGGGTGGTTAATTATCTAAGTAATTAACTGCAAATTTATTTACAGGCATTTATGATCTTACTGTGCAATGAATACGGGACATCGTGTTTGGATTCAACATCCTATGGATATGTCTGCAACAATTCTTTCCTTATGGTTGCAGAACATTTCCGTATCTTATTTACTCCATGAGACTCCTGTTGTCCTGAAACTGAACACAGGTGATTCGATTGCAAAAAACTGAAAATGAAACATCCAATTATAAAAGTAATAGGAAACCATTTTTTTTTCTGGAAACTACATGGACACCAAATACTTTTGCAAAAATTATTATCTCTACCATAATATATGATATTAAATTGCAAATTTTAATTTTAATCGTCCAATAGAAATAATAATTTATAGCTTTTAAGTTTAATACGTTAGTTGTCACATAACCCAAATGATTATTATCATTTTATACCGTAATTATTTTAACATGTAATTATTAACTTTTATCATTCATCATTAAAAATTGTTTTATCTAGCCAAGTTTATGTTTCTTCCCAGCTTTTATGAAATTTTTTAGTTGAAAATATTATTCTTATGTACGGGTAATAATTGGCAAGCATAGTTCTCTTAAGGATACGGAAAATCGCGCTGGAAAGATATTATTCCCGGGGACAAAAATCAGCAACTGATTATAAACAGCTTAATACGTTTCGGTGGGATTTATATTATCTGAAATAGCAAAACTAGTGCATACAGAAATAGTTGATACAATATATAGTTTTCTAATAGAATTTTGTGAAAATTTTTTTGATTAATAATGTATATAAGCCACAAAATCAATGCATATGGCAAAATAGTAATCTACTTTAATATTTTTAACTGCATTTCGTATTCTAAAAACTCCTTTTAAAAAACTTAGTTTTAAAAAATTATGTTTATTTCTGTTTATATAGGTATTATGATTTTGTTTATGCTAGGCAATTATATTGGCGTATTGATTTATTATATGGTTTACATCCCCAACTTTGCAAAAAAAATGGCAAGTTTGTATTTTAGTTACCAGTATACAAGTATCTCGTCAGTAAACACCATCCAGCCATACTAGATATTAAATATTCCAAATTTTGTTTCCGTCTACAGTACCCAGTGAATCGTAGCAGTTACAGGCTGCGAATAACGGGGCGCTCGGTCAGACGAGGCGGGAAAATACATTGTCTGGGAGGTGGGAAAGGGTAACTGGCTGTGACGTTTACATCGTGCATTATACCAACAACATGTGTGTAAGTCTGGAGCAGTACGTGCTGCCAACTCAACAGGCCTTGGTCTTGTGTTACTTACGATATCACGCGTCATCCACACCACGTACTGCAACAGGCTTACACACATGTTGTTTGTATAATGCACGATGGTACACGTCACAGACAGCCACTTCTTCTTTCCTTCTCTCTGGACAGTGTAGTTTCCCGCCCTCCTGCACGAGCGGCCCGTTATTCGCTGCCTGTCACTGCTACGATTCAATAAATTCCGTAGGCGTGAACATGGACGAATAGACAAATTCGGAAATGACTGACATGGTCATGGTGTATGGTGAACCGAGAGGCAACGGCAAGGAAACTGCGCGTGTGTACAGCCAAAGATACCTTGCACGACGTCAGCCAAACCACAGACATTCGCACACCTTACACAGTCAGCTACGAGAAACAGGCACGTTTCAGCGTCGATTTGAACCTGGTCGACCGAGAACCGTCTGCACTCCGTAGTTTGAAGAGGCGGTCATAGAGAATGTAGTGGACAACGCTTCGACGAGCAGCAGCGCGGTCGCGTGGAGAATGGATGCATCGCATGGCACAGTATGGCGTGTCCTCTATGAAGAGCTGCTGCAACCGTAGTATGTGCTTATAGTACAAGCAATATGGCTAGAAGATTACGGCCTTCGACTAGACTTTTGCCGGTGGTTCATGAGGCAGTGTGCAATTGATCGTGATTTCCCGGCTCTTGTAATGTTTACAGATGAAACCACGATTACACATGAAGGTTTTTGCAACAGTCGAAATGTCCCAATGTGGGACGACGCCAACCCACATGAAACTATAACGAGAGCCTACCAGCACCGCTTTGCCACTAACATTTGTACCAGCATAGTGGAGGACATTGTTATTGACCGATTCTTGCTGCCGAGTCGTGTAGCTGGGTTTCATTATTATAATTTACTGTAGTTCCGATTGCCGCAGTTAGTGGAGGATGTTCCGCTCGCTATCAGAGAACGTATGTGGCTGCAACACGATGGTGCACTGCTTCATTTCACCAGGATTGTACATGACCATCTGAACACAGCATATCCCGCTCACTGGATGGGACGGGGTGGGCCCTGTGCTTGCCCACCACGCTCCCTGGACCTTACACATTAGACTCCTGGCTGTGGGGATTTCTTAAGGCGTGTGTGTACAAGTCACCCGTGGCATTTGAAGAGGATCTGTTCGCGAGGATGATACCTACCTGCGGTCAAGTTTGGGGGCCCCCCCAGGAGTGTTTCAACACGACCGCCAGTCTCTAATACTCCATATGAACTACTGCATTGTCATGGGCGGGGCACATTTCGAACACGTGTTGTGACCTTTATTGTGATACGACATCTGCATAATCCGG
Organism: Dryococelus australis; assembly: GCA_029891345.1. NCBI lineage: Eukaryota > Metazoa > Arthropoda > Insecta > Phasmatodea > Phasmatidae > Dryococelus > Dryococelus australis. The sequence continues at coordinate 63,582 of JARBHB010000026.1, forward strand.
AATGATAGCTTTGTGTGGTATATTGTGCTGACAGTACCTTCCGTACCGATGACACATTATTACGTCACGGATTTACATGCGTTTACATACGTTAGTGCATAGGCACGCTACTGGGCGCATTGCGTCCCTATCACTACTCGCAGCACCGACTGCATTGTACATTCCACATCATTACTAAACGTACCACACAAGTGTTTTTCACGACTACAGTCGCAGTTAGCCAGTGTAACCAACATTCTGTTGTCATCGTTTCGACCCTGCGCTGCACAGTCTGCCACCTACACATCTATGACACTTTGGTGTAGCACATATCCTAATGCCATTCTGTTGTTTGCGTGTGGGTTCCTGGCTATACTCATTCGGCGGGCGGTTAGCCTGCTCACTTCCTACCTAGGCGAACTGGGTTCAATTCCCGGCCTGGTCACCCCCGGATGTTCACATGTAGGCATCGTACTGCCGATGCCGCTGGTCGGCGGGATTTCTCGGGGTTCTCCCGTTTGACCCACCCTTTTATACCGGCGCAGCTCCATACTCACCTCAATCCCGCTCATCGGCTCTCAAGACCTTGCTGTTACGTGCCCACACACACTGTTCACGTATTCGGCGGGGACTCCCCGCTGAATTCATCCGGGCGAGGGAAGAGTTGCCTACTCACAAGGCCATGCTATTGCTATCACTGTACCCTTCGATTGCTATTTCACCTGGAACGGTGGGTCGTAGAGAGTGGCATCACGGGGGCTTATTTGCTACTTACGTCGTCATGTTACATCCCATGCTATCCACAATCAATATAACATCACGGTGTACGTGTTGCGTGCAATCAAAGGGTGCCAACCCCTATTATTTATACGGTGGGCGTGTGCACGTCGGACCATCCCGAACGTGTATCCAAGATCTTGGTTTACTTTCTCCGTACACCAATTTGTGACCTTCTAAAGCAAGTGCTTCGCCTACTATCCTTTGTAATGTACTTGTCGCACACTGCCTTTAGGGGCTGCTACAGCCCTTAGTATTTGAAATGGACCATTGGTTTCCTATATCAATCTTCCTCTTTTCCTATCATCAATCACGTGTCCGAGTTTGTACACATGTCTCCTATACATGCTGCATATTATATAGGCAGGAAATTATATATAAATACACACACACGCACGTAACATTAATCAACATTCTGCTTTAATGTAGGTGGGTTGTCAATAGGAAAACTGCAACTAATTACTAATTTAATGACCCATGTGCATTTTTCTAATATTTTAACCTAATTTAGTTTAACAGACTGTCGATATATTGGTTACTAAGCATTTCCTAAAATCATCCTAAAAATAACACTCTTCTCGTAGATTTGTCATTCTTAACACAAACTAGGGCACTACATTTGTTACAATTACAACTTATAAAAATAAGTTTTGTAAAAATTTTAATTGTTAAATTGATGGCCATTGAAATTGTATCATTCTGATTTTGTACTCATGAGCGTAGTAATTCGCGTGTTATAAAAATATTGATGTTTCTTTCATTTACACAGCGTATCTCAATTGACGTATGAAAAGACTCATTGAATACATGGCAGCAATAATATTTACACGAGTTAGTATAGTTCCACAAACATCTGTTAGATATTCAACACTGAAATTATTATACATGTCAATTACGTCCATTATCGCCCTCAAGTGGTTGAGTGGCGTGATGAGATTTTGGCGGTTCTTAACTTCAAGATCTTGAGAGCTGATGAGGGGTAAACGATGCAAGTATGGAGTTGAGCCGGAATGCAACCGTGGGAGAAACAAGAGATCCCCGGAAAATCCACCTACCAGCGGCATCGTCCGCCACGATTCCCACATGTGAAAATCCGGGATCGAGATTCTATGTAGTTGAGAAATATATGTATATATAAGTACATGTACGTAATGTATTACCTAGTATTTCAGCGGTTGGAGCAGTTCGACCACACCTGGCATAGAATTTCAAAAAGCGCAGGGAAGGAGTTGCTATTTATGAAACAATCAAAGATCCAGCGAATAAAAGAAAATATTTGTTTGATTTTCGTACAAGTCAAAGAAAATTGTTACATGTAGTACTATTAAATAATGTTACATGTACGCTCATAATGTTGTTGGACTTAGACAAACTGTGGCAATAAAAGTGCAAAGTATACTGACAATTAAATTGGGGTGATCATGATACAGTTGGTAGTTATTTATTGTAATTTGGTGTTTCAGACATGAGCCAGAATAATTGAACATCCGTCACGAGAAAGGTGGTAAAGACTGTTCACGATAAAGTGAGCACTTTCGAAATCAACCTTAGAAAAAAGTCACTGCCCCTACCTGTATATATTTTAACAGGCGCAATGAGTGACATTTGCCAGTGAAGTTGGTATTGATAGAGGGGAAAATAGTTATATTTATTAACGTCGAATAAAAAGTGTTAGGTAACCATTTGCGATAACTTAAATTATTTATCTCGCTTTCTGTTATCTTTAGTGCATCAAAGTGTAAAAGTGAGCAGATTTACAAAATATTTGCTTTTCTAATAGTGTCACTGTTTTAATTGATCGACGCTTGAATAAACTGATAAGGCCAATAGCAATGTTAATTTTACATAACGCGGAAGAACACACGACGTGTATACAAGTAGATCTTAAGCAGGGCTTTCCAACGTGCTTAATTTACCGTGAACAGCTTATAAAAGGCTATTGACGGCAAAATAAACACTTTTGAAAGCCCTGCTTATGATCTACTTGCCTGCACGTCTTGTAACCTTCCACTATATGTACGTACAGTTAACATGGTCCTCGACATCATCACTTTATTCGTGTGTCGGTCAAGTGAAACTGCGTGATTATTAGAAAATTACATATTTAATGAATTCGCTAATTTTTACATTTATGTGTATTTCAAAACAGAAATCAAAATATATCATTTAAGTATTCACAGCTACTCTCCTAGCAATTTTAATTCAACGTTAAGATATGACACTACTTTCTCACCTTAATTACCAACTTTACTGTGTGCTTGGCAGTCAGTGCGACCGCTGCAATATATGCAAACAGTGACAGTGTCATTTTTCAAAGGTTGATTTCCAAAGTGTTCACTTTACCGTGAACAGCATATAGATAAGTGTTATGTCTGTGGCACTTACAGGGGACGGACATTACCGAAGCGTTCGAGGCCTACCACATCTCTCAGCTTCCAGAGAAGACATTGGGCAGCTTCCGCGTTCGCGATGCATCCACCAGGAGGAATTCTCCCTACACTTTCAAGGTAAAGCGGTGACAGAGCTTTAGCGACATATATGCTGGAATCACAAGATATTTGCGTAATTGGGGATTAAGGCTGTTTGCGGTAAAGTGAGCACTTTTAAAATACATTTTTGAAAAATTTCACTGCCTATAACTACATATGTTTACTTACTTACTTCCAATGGGCCAGCAACATTTGCAATGTTGTGGCCTCCCCAACAATGCCTCACCATTTTTCCCGGTCTTGAGCCATATTCTCCCAGTCACTGCTTCTTCCAAGTTCTGACAGCTATCTCACTATATTATCCCTCCACCGTGGCCTTGATCTTCATGGAGGCCTTCTTCCAACTCGAATTACATTATAAATTTTCTTTATGGCACGAGTCTGATCTTATCTGTCACATGTCCTACCCATTATATTTTACGTGACCTAACACAAATGGTAAAATGAAAATACGTTTTGTACTCTCTCTTTCACTTCCCTTAAGACCCCACATCCTCACTAAGCACTTGAACTATCTATAAGTGGATCACATATCATATTTAACATTCTATTCTCATAACTGAATAGTTTCCGCTGGTCCTTCAGTGTCAACGTCCACGCTTCACATCCATGTTATTGTTCGTTTAATAGTATTATATATTCTAAGTTTCAATTTTCAATACGCCTTTTATTTCTTAATGCCTTCCACAAGCACTTCTGTTTCCTTTATTAATTATCACATCGATTTCTTTACCAAATTCGTTTCTACTATAGGCTGTTCACAGTAAAATGAGTATTTTTTGAAGCCCTACACGTTACGTACTCTTCCGCCTTCTGTAAAATCAAGATTGCCATGGGCCTCATCACGTTATTCATGCGTCGATCAGGTGAAACTGTGAAATTATTAGAAAAGTAAATATTTTACAAATTTGATCATTTTTACACTCCGGTCCATAAAAATATCAGAAAGCAAAAAAATTATTTAAGTTATCACAAATGGACACCTAACACTTTTTATTCGACGTTGAAATACGGAACTATTTTCCATCCATCGTTACCAACTTTACTGGGCGAATGTCACTCAGTGCGCCTATTAAATATATATGCAGGCAGGGACAGTGACTCTTTTCTAAGGTTGATTTCAAAAGTGCTCACTTATTTGTGAACAGTCTTTACTCAGAATTGTCCGCCAATATGTAAATTCCTTTACACTTTCAAAAGATGTTCTACCAATGTTTACACAAGGGCTCTGCTGTTCTTGCCTCTTCACCAACTTTATACAATTTTGTATTTATAGTATTAACTATAAGTCTTGCACTTTGCCCTATTTCATTAATATTTTAGTACATATTATCGAGTCCTTATTTGCGATCTCCTATTATATCCAGATCATCTTACACCCTAGCTCTTTAAGGAGATCATTTAACGATATTCCGTCATTCATAATGTTCAAAGGTGCAGTAGTCTTTTCTAATATCATATTAAACAGCCGGGCATTATTTCATCTCGCTGTCTTAGTCCTCTCATTAAATAAAATTATCAGATACCTACATGTGTACTACAGTACACATTGGCGTGCTGCATACCAGTTCAGTAGGCAGCGAATTGATAAAAAATGTCACAAGAATTGATATTGTATTCCGAGTGTAATGTTGAAATCAGTGCTTTATGTTTTGTATAGGCTGTTCATAGTTAAATGATATATTTTGAAAACCCGGCTTAGGATCTACTGTATGCACCTTGTGTATTCTTCCGCCTTATGTAGAATTAACATTGATATGGACCTCATAACTTTATTCATGCGTCGGCCAAGTGAAACTCTGAAAATATTAGAAAAGTGAATATGTTACAAATATTGCCGGTTTTTACATTTGGTTACATAAAAAGAAAAAAAGCGAAAGGAATAGTTTATGTTATTATAAAGAGTTACCTAAAACTTTTTTTCGACATCATGGATTTGGAATGAATAGTGCAATGGGGGTGAATGACAAGATGTTCACTGTAAAATGAGCACTTTTGAAAGACCTGCTTCAGATATACTTGTATCCTCATTGTGTATTCCTCCACCTTATGTAAGATTAACATTGTTATGGGCCTCGTCACTTTATTGATGCGTTGGTCAAGTGAAACTGTGGAATTATTAGAAAAGTAAATATTTCACAAATTTGTTAATTTTTGCACTTCGATGCATAAAAAAGTTGTGGGGCCCACGACAATGTTAATCTTACATAGGGGGAGGAATATACAATCTGGATACAAGTAGATCTACAGCAGGTCTTTCAAAAGTTCTCATTTTACCGTGAACAGCTTATACCTGCATATATTTTAACTGGCGCACTAAGTGGCATGCACCCAGTAGAGTAGTAAATGTAGTATATGCCAAGTTATTAAACAATTTATTTAATATAATTATAATAAATATAATTGACGGCCTTGACTGAAGAAATATTTTTTTTTTTTTTTGCAAAATGTGGTTGGGCGAATGATGTAGGTGGAGGCAGGTTCGAGCGAGGCGCGTTAGGAATAAATGGGGTAGGGTGAGATGATGTAGGTGGAAGAGGGTAAGGCGAGACGAGGTAGGAAGTGATGGGGTAGGGGAGATATGTAGGTGGAAGAGGGTCAGGCGAGGCGAGTCTAGGAAGAGATGGGGTAGGGCGAGATTATGTAGGTGGAGGCAAGGTAGGTGAGGGAAGTTAGAATAAATTGGGGTAGGGTGAGATTATTGAGTTAGACGCAAGGTTCGAGCGAGGTATTAAGGCGGTGTAGTTGAGATGATGTAGGTGGAGGCAAGTAGGCAGTCGGTAGGATGAGTGGGTGGGGATAGATGTAGGTGAAGCAGAGAAGGACGAGGAGTTAGGAAGTATTGTAGGCGAGATGATGAGGTGGAGGCAGGGTAGGGGGAGGTGATATAGGAAGATAGTGGGTAGCATGGATGATATAGGTGGTGGCATGGTCAGGTGAGACGAGGTATGAGAGATGGGGTAGGGCGATGATTGTGTAGGTGACGCAGGGTCGGGCGAGACGAGGTAGATGAGATAGGAAGGGCGAGTTGAGCAAGGGCGCAGCGTCGACTAGCGGTTAGTAAGTAGATGGGTGGCAAGATGATGTGGGGAGGCAGAGTAGGCAAGCGAGTTAAGACATGGTGTAAGGCGAGATGATGTAGGTGAGGACAGGGTAAGGCAGGCGAGTTAGAGAAATGTGGCGGATGAGTAGTGGAGTCGGTTAAGCGAGGCAAGATAGGCAGAGATGTGGTGGGCGAGATGATTGTTGAGCGGATTGGCGAGACGAGGTAGGAAAGATGGGTAGGCGAGATGATTAGGGGGAGGCATGGTAAGGCGAGGCAAGTTAGGCAGAAGATGTGGTAGGACAGATGATGTAGGTGGAAGCAGGTTAAGGCGAGACGAGGTAGGAAAATGGGGTCGGGCGAGATGAGTAGGTGGAAGCAGGGTATGTAGACCAGGTAGGGAAATGATAGTTACGCGAGATGATGTGGAGGCAGGTAAGGCGGACGAGGTAGGAAGTGATGGGGTAGGGCGAGATATGTAGGTGGAAGCAGGGTCGGCAGGCGAGTTAGAAGAGATGGTGTAGGGTGAGATGATGTAGGTGGAGGCAGGGTTAGGAGAGGTGAATTAGAAAAATTGGGGTACGGCGAAATGTTAAGGTTGGCGGATAGGCGGTTGTAGGAATATATGGGTAGGGCGAGATGATGTGGGGGAAGTGGGTAAGGCAAGACGAGATAGGAAGTGATGGGGTAGGGCGAGATGATGTAGTGGAAGCAGTGTGGCGAGGCGAGTTAGGAAATATGGGTAGGGAAGATAATATAGTGGTGATGGTAGGCAGATACATGGTAGGAGATATAGGATAGGCGAGATGGTGTAGGTAACGCAGGTGGGTGAGGATAGTTAGGAAGTGATGGGTTAGGGCGAGATGATGATGGTAGGCGAGACGAGGTAGGAAGTGATGGGCAAGGCGAGATGATGTAGGTGGAGGCAGGGTAAGGCGAGGTGAGTAGGAAGAGAGGTAGGTGAGATGATATGGGTGGATGCAGGGTCAGTTAGACGAGGTAGGAGAGATGGGGTAGGCGTGATTATGTAGGTTGACGCAGGGTGGCGAGACGATGGTAGGAAAGAGGTGTGTAGGGCGAGGGATGCAAGTAGATGCAGGTCGGGCGAGGAGTTAGGAAGAGTGATGGGCAGTCAAGATGATGTAGTGCGACGAGTAAGGCAAGGCGAGTTAAGACGTTGGGTAGAGCGAGTGAAGTTGGTGGGGCAGGTCGGGCGAGACGAGGTAGGAGAGATGAGTAGGGCGAGTGATGTAGTGAGGCATGGGAGGAGGCAGTTAGAAGATGTGGTAGGATGAGATGTGTAGGTGGAGACGAGGCCGGAAGAGATGGGTAGGGCGAGATAAAGTAGGGTGGACGCGGGGTGGGCGAGTCGAGTTCGTAGATATGTGGTAGGGCGAGATGACGAGGAGCAGTATAAGCGATTAGTTAGGAAGAGATGGGGTAGTGCAAGAGATGTATGTGGAGGCAGGTAGCGAGACGAGGCTAAAAGAGAGGGTAGTGAGATTTAGTGAGTGGGTAGGGAGACGAGGTAGGAAGTGTTGGGATAGGGAGATGATGTATGTGGAAGCAGGGTCAGCGAGACAAGGTAGGAAGATATGGGTAAGGCGAGATGATGTAGGTGGAGCAGAGTAGGCGAACGATTTAGGAAGAGATGGGTTAGGCGAGATGATGTAGGTGAGTCATGAATGCGAGCGATGGAATAGATGGGTAGGGCAAGTATAAAGTGCAGAGGTAGGCGAGAGTGGCAGGAAGAGATGGTGTATGCGAGAGAGTATGTGGAGGAGGTTTTTGAGGCAGGTAGGAAGAAATGAAGGACTAGATGATATGGTGGAAGTAGGTTAGGCGAGACGAGGTAAGAAGAGATGGGGTATGGCGAGACTATGTAGGTGGAGGCAGGGTAACGCAAGACGTGGTATGAAGAGATTGGGTAGGGCGAGATTATATTGGTGGAGGAATGGTCTGCTGAGACGAGTTAGGAAGAGATGGGTAGAGCGAAATGATGTTGGTGGAGGCATGGTAAGGTGAGACGAGGTGGAAGAGATGGGGTAGGGTGAGATAATGTAGGCGGTGGAAGGGTCGGGCGAGACGATTTAGGAAGAGATGCTGTAGGGCGAGATGATTTAGGTGGAGCGAGGGTCGGGCGTGACGGGGTAAGCAGAGACGGGTTAGGATGAGATTAGGGAGGATGTATATATATTATCTACACATCTGGAGAGGACCTGGTATAAGGCAGGCTGCAAAGCGAGTTAAGGCGGTTATCGGCGTTTACTCCCGATTCCCACGCTGGACGAAAGTGAAAATGGCCATACTTCGCCTTGTGATGACGAAACATCTTTTTAACTATACCTGCTACCACTCAAAACTATTGAACCGAATGTTTTGAAACTTTTTCTGGAATATTGTCAAACCTTTCTGCCGAAGATGATGTAATTATTTTTCTGGATCTTTGAATATTTTTATATAAAAATTATTATACAATTTCGGTTGCTGATAATTTCTGCCAATGCGCAGAGGAAAAAGTAGCATTGTGGAAACTTTTTTGTATGTAAAGATAGTTGGGGGAACGTCGCGTCTAAAACAATATTTAGCTGAATTTTACAACGTCATATACTTAAGTAGTTTACATTTCCCAATACTCTAAGTAATCACAAAATTGTTAGACACTTGTTGACACCGCATAGCCACAAAAATACTGCAGTCATTGACATACACACTTAATAATCTTATATTTTGTGTAATGGTCAGTAATCTAAAAATGTTATTGTTATGGGTTTCCACAGGCAACAGAAGAATATACGTATGAACACAAATTGCACAAACTTCAAATAGTCTAGTAATAAATATTATCGGGAATTAGATTGTGTCCATATATACCTTCATACATATGTGCATACAGTTATAAAGTATTGTGAAAATTCGTAAAACATTACACATGTTAAAAAAATGCTGTACATAAACAGACTTTTTCAATATTAATGATTTTCCAAAACATATTAGTACACCAAAAAATTGCTTCGGTGTCAGCTCCGTCGATATTTACCTATCTTGCATATTATAAGGTGTTCAGGGATTTTCAATGTTAGCATTGTTTACAACCATATAATTTTGTTAGCTGGATATGAGTCCCACATCTATAAAGTTTTATTACGATGTAAGTTTTGTACCGAGCCCTCAATACAATAAACTCTTCACTGATTTTTTTAAATGACAATTCTGCTTAAAACTGAGCGTACCTTTTTCCCCTGTCAGTACGTGATTGCGTTCTTTTGTCGCGTGATGGCGTCTAAGATCAAAATAACACTTGATAATTCATTTTACTAAGTCATGGACGTGTCATGAGAATATACTGAAATTCCTGCTGTGCTGGTCAAGATTATAAAAACTACTTCTTCCGCTAGCAGTTTTTGCTGCAGATGATAATGTTTGAGCACTTATATGTGCATATAAATTTTTACTGTTTTTCTGTGCACATCTAAAATAGGCCATTGTTATGCTAAATATTTCTACATCATCTTTTGAGGGCGATATCAAGGAACCTTTAGTTTTTGTCTGAATAAGTAAATAGTGTTCGTCGTTGGCAAACAGAACATTGGCACAAACGTCACAGTCCAATTTTTTTGATAATTTAAACACCACAAATCCACCTAGGTATGGAATAATAGTTTCAACATACAAACTTAGACTTGAGAAATCCGCTGGAAGATTCATGTCGCTTTCTTTACTTGGTTGTGTACGTTCTATGCCTCAAGGTTTGTTTGTTGATGGGAGAGTTGACATATGCAATATTGTTATGCCAGAATTTATAGAAATGTTGCCCTTTTCTGAGAACCGCACTTGATTTTTAACTAAACTTTTTTGTATGCTGTCTTAAATGGCATAGCAGAATGATTATTGTTTGAACCAAACTGTCTTCGGATACAGCCAAAAAACATTGCAATGTGATCTTGGCTCAACTTGTTTGCCAGGATATAGCTAAGAATATTTTTTTCTACATCCAATATATCAAACATTCTGATGACACTCTATATACAAACAAGGAAACCAAGAAACTCAGTTTTACGTAGTGACTTTAGAATGCCTTCACGCTCAGAGCCATGAAGTCCTAAACTGGACGCCTTTGCTTCATTTAAGAAGTTGAGCCAGAAAGTTTTATTGGTTTCCTTCAGAGGCACTCTATAGGTTCTGCAAATGGGACTGGATGAATTAAGAGTTTCAAACAATCTGTCAAATACCATAATGAATTTAACCGTGTCTAATGCACCTTGAAACTCCGGAAGTCCTAAATTTGCTTCGCATGTTTTAAGAGCATCTGCAACGCATGAACTTAGCACTTGTGCTGCTAGCCGAACTTTAAATTTTTTGCGTTTACCACTGAATGTGAGCTTTAGTTAATTGCGTTCCCATTTTCAGGCCTTCTTTGACTTGCAACCTCTCCAAATCTGGTGTCGAATCTCTACGATCTGTACAGCTGTACGCACTACAATAAATGACCATTGTAACACACCAGACATACGCTTCTCAAGTCTGTGTTCCCTAGAAATACTCTCTCGTCCCTTCCGTTTTCATCCCCTGTTCGCCTCCGGCTGGTTTCACCCCCACCCTAGCCATGGCCTCTCCAGTTATTCTATACATCCTCCTTGGGTGAGATGGGATGGAGCTAAACGTGGTAGTGTGAGAAGGGGCATAGTGAGCTGGAGTAGGGAGAGATTAAGGTGACCATATTTTTCTGACTCGAATTCGGTACGCTCGGTTTGGCTCATAAATGTTTGGTAGTGGGAAGGGCAGAGAAGTGGTGGGTGTGTGTGTGTGGGGGGGGGGAGTGTAGGAATGGACTGTTTACAGGGGGTGTTTTGTTAAAAAATACCGGTGTTTCTTACAAATTAATTTATCATAAATAAGACGTATAATTTTTTGATTTAAGACACTAAATAAAAACAATGGCACGCTTTGTTATTTTACTTTTATCAAAAAATTGAGTTACAATAACTATTTTACCTCGTCATATTTTGCATATGATTAAATTTTTTTCAACATGCCTCTCTTGGAAAACAACATTTGGTTAAAGTCTGGCGAAGTCTTGTTGAAGTTAACCTTCGTATTTGAAATGGATCTTAGAGTGTCAATAGTTAATCGAGTTTTGTCTGGCCCAAATCCAGACAAAACCGCCCACACCACGAGTTAACACTGTCAGGTCCTAATATTCGGGACAAACGGCCTTCCCGAATGACCCTCTAAAAATTTCGGGACACGACCTCGAAAATCGGGACTGTCCCGAAAAAAATCGGGACGTCTGGTCACCTTAGGTGTGATGCGGGGTAGGGCAAGGCGGTGGTTGGTGTGATGAGGTAGGGTGTAACAGGACAGGGTGGTGGTGAGGAGAGATGGCTTGTGTCCCGCAGGAGGACGGCGTCTACCGCACGCTGAAGAAGCGAGTGCGCGAGAAGCTCGGAAAGGACTACTCGGGCCTCACAGCTGAGTCCAAGCTGTTCACCGACATGCTACTGGCTGCCACGCTACTGACAGCTGGGCCTCGCGGCCACCAACTGCTGCTATGGCCTGGGCATCCTCTCCGGGCTGCTTCTCACGCTCACCGCCATCGCCTCACACAACTTCTACCACCAGAGTGACAACTTCCGCATGCACTACTTCCACCTAAGCTTTATGTCCTCCAGGTGTGACACCTCTCCCCCCTCCCTTACGCCTCAAAATCTGCACGCTCAAAGGGACCGTGCCCATTCGGTCTCTCTAAATGGCACTGTTCACGTGACATGCGTTACTTTGTGTTTATTTATTTATTCGAGACCAAATTCAGCCCAAGGCTGGTTTACAATAGGTTCTTTTTACAACTTAGTATATGATTTACAATATTATTTATAATATAAGTAGTCCTACTACACATTATACGTAGGGTGGAAACCTATAATATGACTTTAATTTTAACCTTAAATATTTAATTTAAATTAAAATTTAACTTTATTTTTAATCCCAGTATATGTTGACAAAAGTAAAACTTACGTACGATAGCAGTACTTAAACTGGGTCTGAAACAGAAAGGACTTATGCTTCACCCCAGAACGAGTCTAGCGAGGTGGTTTTTCAAATCTCCCGGCAGGTCATTCCTAATTTTCCTTGCCATATATGTGAAAAATTTTTGATAAATGGATTTCGAAAATCAAGCAACAACTTGTTGATGTTAATTACAAATACTGTTCCATCGCACAAAAAAGAAAAAAGGTTATATCTCAGATTTTTCTATAATGCCATGTCAAAAACACACTTCAAAAGTTTTGGGATTTACAAATAAACAAAACTAACTCATGTACCGAAATGAGATGATTCACGTTAAAGTCAGAAACCATTAGTTACGCCAAGTAAACTTTAAAATAATAATATAAAATAATTTGGCATTTTTGAAAAAAAAAATGTTGTAGTTTCTATTGTATTTTTGAGAAATAAACTTGCTAAGCATACCTTAAAAATATAATTAAGACACGACCACATTAACCCCTAATAAATTTCCTGTAAATGTTGTTTTGTATTTTATCCGTATAGCCTGCAAACACCAAAATTGTTATTTTATCATGTCATGATGCAAAATCATTGCGATCTAAAATTATTTCATGCGAAGAGAGTTTACTTACAAGTAATGACTAAACGTGTATTTCTCACAAAAATAAAAAACGGGTTGGTGACGAACACCTTAAAAGTTGTTCAGGAGCAAAATTGTTATTTATAAAAATTTTAAGAATATATTATTTTATTGTGCAATATTAATACAAAATTTATGAAAGTACCTAATCATTTCCTAAACAATATTCATCGTGCGCTCTTTTTCGCATAAGCACAAATGTTTTAACTTAAACTCTGAATTCGTACAATTTTGAAATTTTTGTTTCAGCCGAAGTTTATCTTGAAGACACAGCAGTGATATTTTATAAATTAATTGACATCCATTCGGTTCATCTATGTGAACAGTTAAAAGCCGATTATTTTGATATCAAATGTGATCTTGAATGTCGAAAACAAAATATAATATATCCAAGAAAATCATGTCATTCTGATAACAATCGGAGTGCAGCCTAGCGAATCAGGATGTAGCGGTATTTTTTTGTATTTATATGGCAGACTGTGTGAACTAATGTGTTTTATGTGGGCAAAAACTGTTTGCTTTATTTTTTTTATAAATTATGGAAATATAAATATTTTATTTTAAGAGATGTTCATTTTGCCAAATTCTTTAGCAGTCCTTACGTAATAAAATTTACTCTCTTACAAGTGCAAATGAAAGTAAGCTAATAAGCAATGTCGAGTGAGTGAAGATCTTTAGGCGGCTCTCAACATCGAGGTCTTGAAAGCCGAC
>JARBHB010000260.1:0-17308 GCA_029891345.1 Dryococelus australis
GTACATGTTTCCGAAATTCCTGACAACTGTATTAGGCTTGACAAAGTTGTTGGAGTATTGAATTTAAATTTTTGGACCAAGGCCCTTTTAAAAAGTCAGCCATACCCCTTAAGTCCACCTAAGATGTAATTGTTGAGAACAAATTCAGGTATTCATAGATAAAGGTGTTTATTGAGGAATCCCGTCTGGGTAAACCCATCCTGCTTTTTGGTCCCTAAACCCAATGGAAAACCGCGTTTAGTCTTGGATTACCGAAAGTTAAATAAAAAAATTAAATTGATACGGTCCCCTTTTGCCCAACCTGCATTCAGTTTTCGATGGGTTTGGTAAAGACAAATTTTCACCACTTTTGACCTAAATTCTATTATCAAATTCCCCTTCATTTAGGAATCTAAACACATCACTGACTCAGACATAGTACTAACTTTTTAAAAAGTTAAAACTTATGTGAAAAAATTACTTTTTCTCCAGAATTTTTAACTTAACTAGTTAGATTTACAACCAAATAATTGTAACTTAAACTAGTTACTTTTTAACAGGGCTAACTTATTTTCAAGTTAAATTAAAAGTTAATTTCATGCAGACATAGAATTTCACATTATTTTAAAAAAGTTTTGACAGAGAAGAGGGCAATCGCCACGACAATTTGTTGGAACAGCTGGTCAAATACATTTCTTCCTAATGATTACATAGTAGAAAAAAGCTTGCCTAGCCGAATCTATGGTTTCGACAATTATGGTTTCGAAAAGTTTACGTTTTGTGCGATATAAACACAGCAAAAAAAGCAAATACTTTAACAACCCCAATACTGGACAATCAGTGGGAAACTGGCTACCAGTCGCTACAAAGCGAATCTTGCGGGACTTGTGTAATAAATCATTCACTCTGTCATTTCTAGCAATGTAAAACGACTTTGAAATATCAAATTTTCTTAAAACACATAATTAAAAATTGTTAAAAAAACTATATTTAACACCTATAAAAGAATATGAATTCTTCCATGTATTCACACAACTCACAAACATAATGCGCTAGTGAAAATGGGTTCAAGAATTTCTCATGTAAATAAACGAGTGTTCAAATTGGTATTTACAGTATTTGATAAAAAACGCGTTTTTAATGCTTAATAAACTGCACAAAACCCCACTTTCTGAAAACCCATGGTACCGAAACTTTACCCCATCCCCTTTTTTTAATCTCATTTAATTTAGAATTACCACCAATTTTTTTGTTAATTATTTTTCTAATAAATTTTCAGTATAATGATTTTTAGTGAACAAATAATATTTATGCCCCTTGCACCATCGTAGTTCGAAACTTGATCCTAGATTGGGTGCCAGATTTTTCACAGAAAAATATTTGCATCCTCTTCTAACATCTTGGTTGCACTGTTCGGTTCAAGGTTTAATAAATATAGCTTTGTTAATGGGTTTTATTCTTTTGTAGTATTGACTTAGCCAGGGTGCTGGCATAGTAAATGATATGGCAGCTGTTGTTATTTCTGATTTATGAAATGTTTGGCAGGGAAGATGGTAATCTCCTGCATCTGACTATCAGTTTTTGTGGCCACTTCTGGATCATCCTCCTGTGACATGCATGTATTTTTTCAGTCCCCTCGTATATGCAAACTGGAGGAATTCAACTCTTAGCATGCAACAGAACACTAGGAGCTTAAATTGCTACACGCTACTTAAAAAAAAAAAACAAATACTCTTGAATTTTTGGTATCCAAGATTCAACGACTTCCATTCCAAAATCTGTCTCTGAAAAGGCAATTAATCGTTTTTATACTGAAACTGGTGCGCATTTTCATTGGTGGAGCATCCAGCTTTGAAAACTGATGAAAGAGACTGCTAGTGCATCTCCAATGACAAGAAAAACTTTAAACGAAAAAAATTAATGATGAATATGCTTTAATGGGGAGAAATGTAATCCCCCACTGAAAGAAGTAATGTGCATTTGTGTTACGTCTGACTGTTGGGGGCATTTTCAATAAGTAAGTTTTGGTTTATTTTTTTAGTGAATTTATTTCCTTGAGAATGCATGTTGTAAAAATTGTTTAGTGAACAGTGAACTATAGTAAGTTTTTATGAATTTTTAGTTTTTTCTTTATAGGGAATGACTGTCATTGGGGTTGATCCAGAGACTCTAGAGCGAAGGTCATGTGGCTGAGCTGCAAAGCGGATTGTGGGGCGGGTATACTTATTTGTTCTTGCTCAAGCTAAGAAAGAAAATTTGATGAAATTTTACACACAAAGTAAGCAAACCACTGTGGTAACTGAAATTTGGTTCAAACTTTGGAAAGCTTTCAGGTTTGTAGTAACTACCCGAAGTTATTGTGTATAGCTTCAAAGAAGTAATTACAGCAAAATCTCAGTGCACACAGGGAGTCTGGGCGTTGTTAGATTAACCAATATTTTTTACATGCATAATGAAACTGGCCAAAATGTAGCGAGTCTCTAAATCTCTTTAGTATTGTGGTTTTAAAGGATTTTGTCAGTTTGTGCTAAAGGGGCAAAACATTTTATTTTCATACAATAAAATGTACCTTGTGTATAGGTTTTTTTGCAGCCAAATTTTTACAAATATTGTTATAAATAGAAGTGTGTTAAAAAGGTTTATTTATAGACGATTTGATTTTAGTCATATATTTTTGGGAGGATGTTGGAATTCATGAATCGCGGTCACGGGACAGTGAAGTTCATGATAATTCTAATGACAGTAATTTGAAAAAAGATGTGCAAAGTATTGGTCAGGTTCATGAAGATGGAGACCCAGAGCATTTCGGTTACCTCCTAATCATCGATGGGTAAGCTCACACATTAACTTAGTCTGTACTACTAATGCACAAAAGGAAGAGCTTGATTCTAACTAAAATAAAAGAAGCAGACGTGTTTTTTTCAAAATGCCAAGTTTGTCCAATAAACCAAACATTCCACTTTCGTCGCAGATAAGATTCACAAACATTTGGGGAGATACTTGGTTTCGAAACACTGCAAACAGGTGATTTTACCCAAAACTGTTGTTTCAGTTAGGTGCATTACTAAGTGTTCCTTATTACAATGTATTTGTTTCTTATTACAGGCGGAACTCCTTTTATGATTCTCTTAACTGTATACAATTAATGAATGTAAAATAGATCATGTGTACACTAGTGCTGGAGTGTCACCTTCCAGATACCTGATTCCGAATTCATATCAGAGTACTGCAAGATATTTAAACATGTGCCTTTTTAGTTCTTTAAACTCAGTAGACATAAATACATTTGGGAGAATAATGGCGGTTGTGTGATTGGAATGACGGCATGAAGGCGGGGTCCAAGATGGTGGTCGGCGCCTCGCGCCTCTCCGAATCCGTTTGTGCCCGATTCGGGTATACCTACTTTCTACTGGCAGTGCCTACTTAACGTCGATATTATGGTGGTTCCTATGTGCAGGCGCTCTCCGCATGGGGCCCCCTGCCTGTGTCACGATCAGGGATAGCAACACTACCGGTTTTTTCTTTCACCAAACTTCCCTGCTGGCTCATATCATATTGCTCCCGCATGTTACACACTTTTTTTAAAGCCTTCCTCTAAGGTTTCAATGCGTTCATATAAATAGTATTTTTAATCAAAATTTTCACCGACGACAATGAGGAGTAAAGCGATTAATATTATTACTAAATTATAACAGTGGTCAAATGAAATAAATTCAAAATTTAAAACATTACTCATAAGCTATAAAGAAATTTTTACTGTATGACCCCAAAAAAATATTATGGTTACAAAAGAAAATAATTTGAACATAAAGTCAAAAGGGTTTTTTCATAGTAATTGTTAACTGAAATATTTGATATTGATTGACGACAAAAAAAGGTTCCTGCATGAGTATTGTGCACACCGCCGTACAGGTTGCAAGAGACTATAGTGAACAAATTCAAGAACTGTGATAAATCATCTTTGTGAAACTTTCAAGGGGTGATTTAAAAAACTCATGAAGGAAAAACATACAGATAAGTTTCTTTCTTCTTTACGATCATAACCTCATACTGGATGCATTACAAGCATGGTCGCACAATGAGAAACTTTCAAACACAAATCAAAAAGAATAAAACAAAAGACAAAGAGAAAATTAATTTTTTTCTGAAAAAAAGTACCACGAGAAAATCACACAAAAAAAACAAATACAAAGAACTTCAAAAAAACAAGAGTTTTTTTTTAACGAACTTCATACAGTCATAGTTATTAGAATTACAATTAATTCTATCCTTTTTGTCAATAAGTGTTCGGTCCAAAAAAAAAAAGAAATTATTTTTTTTCTCAACTCATTTGTTTTAGACTAACGCGAATTTTGCTATCAGCAATTTTACGTTTGTTCTTTTTATAAAAATAATAATTTTAATATCAGATAATGATATGAAAAAGACGTTACGTAAAGATATCTTAAAATATAAAAATTTTTATGACTAACCGAAAAAAAAATTATTACTATATTTACATGTAAGTAAAGCAACGCTTTGATGAGAGTTACATAATGATTATTTTTAACTATAAGAGTCATTTGATTATTTGGGTTTCTCCGGTATTCTGCTTTTTTATACGCAGTCTCACTTAATTCACTTAATTCAATTTTCTTCGTTGTTTGATAATAACTACAAAGTCCGAAAAATTCATAAAATCCAGCTGAGTTCGGAGTTTTTAATTCTTCGGCTATAACACGCGAAACAATTCCAATGTTAAAACTGTACATGAGTACAATGATCTTTTTATGTAACTTTTATTTTTTATCATATTTTGACTATCAAACCCGCTAGAAGTAAGGTGAGATTATTTATGTTCTATATACATATAACCTACGTGTATACGTGATTATAATTTACATGTATGTAACCATGACCCCTCACTTTGCAATTTGCAATGAAATAGTTTCATCTTACTTTTCGGTTTCCCCGACAGGAATTCTTCACGTAAAAAATTACGTTCGCTCTAATGTAACAGTCAAGTGTAACTAGTGCAAATACACACTTTAAAGGTGTCTAATGAGGACTCTTCTCGTATTACTATCAAAAATTAATTAATACGTAAAATACATGTATCTGATTAAACTGAATATTTACTGAAACAAAAATTTCGTATATTTAAAATATAGGTATTTATAATTAAATATATTACACGTGGAAATTAGTTGCTAATAAGATATGTATCGAATACCATGAATATAATAATTTTTCTCGCTGAGAAAAGTAATTATTCACTATTTTTAAAAAGAATTTAAAATTGAACACGTGTGTATTTTGCTATGGCATTCTGTCTAAGCGGAACTCATTTTTTAAATTTAGTCAGTAGTTTTTTAAAAAATAAAATCCTTGGCGCGAACTCTGTGCCTAGAACGCTATGTTTCTTCCTCGCCGTAGAATATTTTCCAGTACTTATTTTCGCGGTCTGGTGCGAGAGGTAAAATTAAAAGCAACAATTGTCCCTCCTGGGAAAACAAATTCCCTCTAATCTGAGAGCAGTGTAAGCCAAATCCGATTTCCTATATTTTGAGTATGGCGTGAAATTTTATTTCATTTTCGGGGTTCCCTGTTATGTGTTTTTAAGTGTGAAATTAATATATAATTGGACTATAATAATCGCCTTAGTTTTTATTCGCCGTGTATTATGTGGATTGGCTCGCATCCGCTGGCCGCGTGTACCTATACATCTAAGGGTTTGCGCTTATTTTATTACAAAAATAAAAAGAAAGTTTGCGGTAAAAGGAACCTTCCGTGATTGGCATCGTAAGTCTGATGTTTCTAGCGCACAGTTCCCTGCGCTAAAAACTTGATTCTATTTAGGTGTTATGAACAATAAATAATAACTGTTGTTCACGGCATGACGGCCCCCTCGGAAAAAGTTTTTTAAAAAAGGATATTGATTAAGAACGATTTCACACCAGGCGGGCGAAATCTAAATAAACCCTGAGAAACATGATTTTCATCTAACGTGTTCAAACGTCGTGCGTCAGTAAAGGGGTTTAATGTTTTTCGAACTAGTCAAAATAAATAACTATACCAAATGGTTGACTGAGGGGGGGTAGAGCCACCTTATTGGCATTCTTTGAGCACATCATAAGGAAAGGTTGAAATGTTTTATTTGCCACTAGTCAAGTAAAATAACTAACCAAACTGGTTGACTGAGGAGGGGCTAGAGCACTCTTATTGGCATTCTTTGAGCTACTCATTTAAAGGGAAAAGGGTTTAAATGTTTATTCGCCACTATCAAGTAAATAACTAACCAAACTGGTTGACTGAGGAGGGGCTAGAGCACTCATATTGGCATTCTTTGAGCTACATCATAAGGAAAGGTTGCATGTTTATTCGCCACTAGTCAAATAAATAACTATACCAAATGGTTGCCTGAGGAAGGTTTGGGCACTCTTATTGGCATTCTTTGGCTACATCATAAGGAAAGGTTAAATGTTTTATTCGCCACTAGTCAAGTAAATAACAGACCAAACTGGTTGACTGAGGAGGGGCTAGAGCACTTCCTATGGCATTCTTGAGCTACATCATAAGGAAAGGTTGAAATGTTTTTATTCGACACTAGTCAAGTAAATAACTAGACCAAACTGGTTGACTGAGGAGGGGCTAGAGCACTCCAATTGGCATTCTTTGACTACTTTATAAGGAAAGGTTGAAATGTTTATTCGGGCCCCTAGTCAAAAATAACTATACCAAACTGGTTGACTGAGGAGGGGCTAAAAGCACTCCTTTGGCATTCTTTGAGCTACATCATAAGGAAAGGTTGCAATGTTTTATTCGACACTAGTAAAGTAAAAAACTAGACCAAACGGTTGACTGAGGAGGGGGAGAGCATTCTTATTGGCATTCTTGAGCTACATCATAAGGAAAGGTTGCAATGTTTTATTCGACACTAGTCAAGTAAAAAAACTATACCAAACTGGTTGACTGAGGAGGGGCTAGAGCATTCTTATTGGCATTCTTTGAGCTACATCATAAGGAAAGGTTGCAATGTTTTATTCGACACTAGTCAAGAAATAACTAACCAATCTGGTTGACTGAGGAGGTAGCTAGAGCATCTTATTGGCATTTTTTGAGCTACATCATAAGGAAAGGTTGCAATGTTTTATTCGCACTAGTCAGTAAATAACTATTACCAAACTGGTTGACTGAGGAGGGCTAGAGCTTCTTATTGGCAATCTTTGAGCTACATCTAAGGAAAGGTTGCAAATGTTTTATTCGACACTATCAAGTAAATAACTTACCAATTTGTTGACGAGGAGGGGCTAGAGCACTTATTGGCATTCTTTTTAGCTACATCATAAGGGAAAGGTTGCAATGTTTTATTCGCCACTAGTCAAGTAAATAACTATAAACCAACTGGTTGACTGGGGGAGGGGCTAGAGCATTTTTATTGGCATTCTTTGGTACATCTAAGGAAGGTTGCAATGTTTTATTTGCACAGTCAAATAAAAACTTACCAAAAAATGGTTGCTGAGGAGGGGCTAGAGCATTTTATTGGGATTCTTTGAGCTACACATAAGAAAAGGGTTTCAATGTTTATTCGCACTAGTCAAGTAAATAACTATACAAAAATGGTTTTACTGAAGGGGGGTAGGCACTCTTTTTTGGCATTCTTTGGTACATCAAAGGAAAGGTTGCAAGTTTTATTTGAAATATCAAGTAAATAAATAACCAAATGGTTGACTGGGAGGGGGTGGCAAATTTTATTGGCTTTTTTTGGTACATCTTGGAAGGTTGCAAGTTTTATTCGACACATAAGTAAATAAAAATACCAAACTGGTTTTCTAGGGGGCTAGGCACTTTATTGCATTCTTTGGCTACATCATAAGGGAAAAAATTGCAATTTTTTTATTCGACTAGTCAAGTAAATAACTAACCAAATGGTTGATGAGGAGGGGCTGGCTTCTTTTGGGATTCTTTGGCTACATCAAAAAAAAGGTTGCAATGTTTTATTCGCCCTAGTCAAGTAAATAATATCCCAAAAGGTTACTGAGGGGGGGGCTAAGCTTCTTTTGGGCATTTTTGGTTTACATCAAAGGAAAAGGGTTGCAATGTTTTATTCGAAAATATCAAGTAAATAACTAGCCCAAAATGGTTGACTGGGGGGGGGTTTAGAGCATTTTTTGGCATTCTTTGAGCTAAAAATAAAGGAAAGGGGAAAAGGGGGTTAAACAATACGCTGATTATTTTCCTAAGGGAAAAAAAACGGAACTCATTTAAGGACTTGTAGCATTAACCATAATTTTCCCTCCTCGCTTTTTTAAACCCTGTAGTTTTTTCACAATTTTTGTGTCGTTTGTTACATTTTTAATTTTTTCGAGAAATGATCATTAAATGGGTGCTAATGTTTACACGGCAAAAATCCCAAATTAAACCCATTTAAATTACGCAATTAAATTTTACAATTTAATGTTCGTGGGTACAATTTTTTAAGGGGGTTTCCACGCCACCTGAACCGAAAAAGATATTTCGCAATTCCACGGGGTTTCAAAACCTACGGACACCTGACGGAAATCTTCACTTTTAGTGTTGGCAACTTTACTCGAGCATGGTCGTCATTTTTTCCCTTTTTATTATCCCCAGAAACCGGCAGAAGATTTTTTCAGAAAAGCTTTAAATAAACCTTATTAATCGTGATCCAGTTATTATTAAAGGAAATTTGGGTAAAATTCAGTTTGTTGACAAAAGCGACTGAATGTTCGTTTTTTCAAACTGCCTAAAAATATAAAAAGGGGAAACTATATACCCCGGACCCCGGTCTAGGGACGAATGGACAAGGCAGCCATCATGGATGTGTCCCTCCGTAGTCAATCCAATCCGCCATCTTGAAAGTCTGTGTCTCGATATGGCACCCGTCTTGTAAATGGCGGCATCCCTTGCAAAAGGGTTGCATGCCTAGCAAATGGTTCCCAATTCCAAACTTCAGCTTGTCAAATTGGCTACCTCGGGAAAAGTGGCACTTCCTAGCAAAATAGCGGCACTATAGCAAAAAATTGTTCCCAAAGCATAATTCTCCTTTTAAAATCCGGTCCGCCATGTGGAAGTTGCCGTCTGCAAAATGGTTCCCAAAAGAAAAAATTCTGTATCCCCCCCCACCCCGCTCTTGAATTCTACCGTACCCCCCAAACGGGGTTTGATCATGGGGATGAGAGTTTTTACCATGGGGCTTTTGGCGGCCAGTAAGCCCGGGGGTGGCCATTTTGGGGGCCAGTAAGGTTGTGGCGGTGCCTTTTTGCTCCGTACCGCGACGGCCATTTTAAAAAGCCCGCCCCAATCAAAAAAACTCTGGCAGCTTCCATCCAAACCGAATGTTTTACTTCTGTCCGAATTTTGACAGAAAATTTCCCCCGTCTTTGGTTGCCCCTTTTAAAATTTAAGTATAGCAAATGGCAGCACGTCTAGCAAAAAATTTGACCCCATGCAGAACTTTCACCTTATTCGGTCTTCACTTGGAAGTCGTAGACCAGCAAATGACTGTTTTTGCAACCTAGCAAAAGGTGGGCCCAATTTTTCCAAATTTTGCTTGTCAATTGGTCCCCCATCTTGGAAGTGGCATGTCTAGCAAATGGTGACCAATTTCAGAATGTCCCGCTTGTCCTTTTTGGTCTGTCATTTAGAATGCATGCCCACAAAAAGGTGGCCAAAGCAGAACTTCTTCCTTCAACCGGTCCAATCTTGGAAATTTTTTGTGACTAACAAGATGGTAGCAAATACATCTGCAAAAAGGCTAAAAATTCACTGTCTGCAAAAATTGGCTGCCAAGACTATTTAGTAAAATGGCGTCCAATTCATATCTTCAAAAATGGCTGCATAAACAAGCCGCCCTCCTGGTGTGTTCGAGGGACAAATATTCGTGTTTGCGTGATTTTACCTCATGCCATGGCGTCCCTCTTGATTCACCCCCTACCTATTTTTTTTTTTGGGGGTTTCTGGGTGTCCCAACCCATTTTTTGTCCTACCGAAAGTAGGATTTCGCTCACATTTTGTGTGAAGGGGGGGACCCCATTCCCAAGGGACCCGCCAGCTAGGTTAATATGCCTATGTTACTTAAGCAAGTTAAATTTTAATTTTTGAAAAAGGGGAACAACTATGAAAATCGTAAAAAATAAATAACCCCCCGACTATAGAAGGGGCACAAAGCCAAATATGATCAATGTCTACTTTTAATCTAGTTGGCTGTTAAAATCCCCAAAAATTTGAGACACAACTACGAATTCAGAAAATGGAATAAACCTGCGCGCGAAAGGTACTAGGGCCCGCAGACCCCAAGTTCTTATAACTGTTGGTTATAATTTCCAAAATGCCCTGATGATCACCAAAAAAAAATTAATAGGCATTTCTCCAAAAACCAGAAGGATTGGGAGGGGCCCCAAAAGATCCTAGTCAACTTATAAACATAGTTGGCTATAATTTCCCAACGTTTGGATAAACTACCCAAAATTGTCCATAGAATCACCCCCGACGCGGAATTGTGACGGGTTAAGTAACTGTAGTCTACTTATAATCAAGTAGGGTGTATTTTCGAACCTTTGGGGTCAATAATCATATTCAATCATAGGGGTCGCTCGGAGAGAAGGGTAAAGGGCCCAAATAGACTTGATCTACTTTTAAAACAGGTTTTGTATAACTTTAACCATTTGAGATCAACTACCAATTCATAACCTGGGGATCACTCAGACAATGAGAAGGGGATAAAGGGGCCAAAATAACCAATGTTAGTATAAAACAAGTTTCTGTAATTTCCGAACGTTTAAAATAAATTTCCAAATTATAACATAGGCATCACCCCTACGATGAGAGGGGTTTAGAAGTGTTAAGTAGACTCTAATTTTAACTTCTAAGTGATGGGGCCCCAAAATTTTCAAAACCTATAAAAATAAAGTTAAAAAGGGTTCAAAACCCAAGGCATCCCCACCGAGGCAAAGGGCTGCGGGTCAAGAGGCAAATTTTAAACTTAAAAAATATTTGGCGAATTTTTCCCGAATAGTATAATTTTTAAATTGTAAAATTCAAAACAAAAGGTGTATCTCATGTGGGAAAAAAGGTTTGGGGCCCCCGGGTACACCCAAGGGTTGTTAAAAAGAATAGCGGCCATAATTTCCAAACTTTTTAAATTATTTAGTTGCAAATGATAGAAATAGGCATCACCCGGGAAACGCGAGAAGGGGTAAAGCTTTCAAGTACACTATTTTCCAAATTTTTAAAAGCATAGTTGGCAGAAATTTTTTTAAACCCAAAATGAAAATATCCCGGGAAGTATAAGTGCAACAAA
Source organism: Dryococelus australis (assembly GCA_029891345.1). Classification (NCBI taxonomy): domain Eukaryota; kingdom Metazoa; phylum Arthropoda; class Insecta; order Phasmatodea; family Phasmatidae; genus Dryococelus; species Dryococelus australis. The sequence continues at coordinate 11,279 of JARBHB010000260.1, forward strand.
AAAAAACATAAAAAAATAACCATGGGTTATAAGAATTTAAAAACCTTTGTGTGTAGATCGAGCATTTTTTTGTTATGTTTTGTTATGTTAGACCAAAAAATTTTCCCAAATTGTGTATTTGTATGGACGATAAGGCAAACACGCTACACACAATTTTTAAACTGATAAAAAAAAGTTTTAAGCAAAAACCACCATTGCAACCACTTTGTGACAGGTTTTTGTATGCCACTTTAACTGATGCTCGACAAAAAACCCTTGGTTTCCCTTACATATAACTTAGCTTCCTGGGGGACTGAAGGATTTTGCGTTCAGCCATTGTGGGGGAAGGCAGGCATGCCTGAATCTGCTTAACCTTATTTTCTTGAAGTTTAGTTGCTTTAAAAAACCCCTTTGAAATATCGTGAAAAATTTTCCTTTCCCAAAATTTGGCCAACGCCCCAAGAAAAAAATAGGGGGGGGACACCACAAAAACAAAAAATTTGTTAATGACTGCCATTTAAATTTCCCAAGGGTTTCAACATAACCGTCACCCCTTTTTCCCGATCTTGCTCAATAGTCAATGAAATGTAAAAAACCAAAATACCGAAAACCCACAAAAAACCCTGGGAAAATTTCGTTCCGTGCTGTCACCATTTTGCCGCAAAAACCAAAAAAAGCCCTTCAGTCATTGAAACAAACTGAAAAAACACGTGGTAGCTTTTTTTTCATATGTACGATTAATTATCCGGCCCGGAGGCCCAAAAATTTAATGAAAAGAAACAAAAGGTAGATTTTTCCCCGGAGGCCCAGGGAGGGAATCCCAAATAACGAGCCACCCCACCGGGGGCCATCTTTTTTGCTGAGGGAAAAATGTCCCGCTGTTGAAGGTGATTTGTGCCCTTTTCCCTGCGCCCTTCACAATTTTTTTTACGCAGAGTACTTAACACTCTAAATTTAAACCCAATACTATTTTATTTAAAATTAGTATAAAAAAAAAAGCGGGGGGGGGGGGGGGGGGGGGGGGACAAAAAGGGTTGTGTTGGTTATTCGTAGAAAGAAATATTTCTTATGAAAATATTATTTAACTTACTGTGCACGAACCCGGTGTTTTTTGGGTGGAATTTTCAAAATTTTATTTAGGGATTTTTTTACTTTAAGGCGGAAGAATATCCGGGAAGTAGAACTTGATCAAAAAATTTGGGGAAGAAACCGGAATGGCTATAGTGCCCCTACCCCCACTTGCCAACGTAAAACACACATTCGGGAGAGATTGGTTATTTACAAAATGTGTATAATTATTTTTTTCTTGGAGAACGTGCCAAATTACCCGGGTGCATTGTTTAAATATTTTTTAAATTGACAAAGCCACGTATTTGAAAAGTATTTTAATTTTCCATGTTTATGCTATTTTTTTTTAAAATTTCACGCGGTTAAATAATTCTTTTTTCCCATAGCGAGCGCGTGCCCGTCACGCGGACACGATTCTTGCCAGGGAGAAGCGGCCCGGACCCGGGAAATTTGCAACAGTCGATTCCGCAATTCCAGTCATCAATCGGCAATCTCTAGTCGATTCCCCCACAATTCCAGTCTTATCGAGCACATCTTTATGTTGTGATATTTGGGTGAGTTCCCGTTTCAACCCTTTGGGTTTTCTGGGAACATAAAACTACTATCCGCCATTTCCTTTTTTTAAAATTATACAAAAGTAAATTTTAAAAAAAGTTGTGACAACTTTTATAATGTTTAAACCCTTTTCGTAGTGTTATATTACTATAATGCAATTTTACTGTTTTAGTGTTAATGTTAACCAAACCTTCCCCGAACTTTTCCCGCCCCTCAAAAAATTGTATTTTGCTAAAAATTTTCGGGGGCAAACCCAAAAAAATTTATGCAACCCGCGATATAAAAAAATTTAAAGTCCAACCCCAAAACATTTTTTTTGTGGTGGGAAATTTCAAAATGGCGAATTCTAGTGAGCAGCGAAGCCTCGTAAAATGAAACCCCTAAATTTAAAAAAAAAAATTTAAAAAATTGAAAAAAACTAAATGTAACAACATCAGGGTTTAAAACCCTTTCAAAGCATTTAAGAATGGAAAAAAAAAGCATATATTTTAGATATAATTTTATTTCCAGAAAACTAAAGATACTGGAGTGTGTCGTTTTAAAGTCGTAGAATACCCCGAATATGAAATGCACTCTGATATGTTAAAATTAAGTTGCCCATGGGGGCGCCGGTTTTGGGGAAAAGGGCGATCGTCGTGCATAAAAAGCCACGGGGTTTTAAATTTTCCCTTTTTGCCCTTTAAATTTTTTTTCATGGGGAAATTTTTTATTTTTGTGGGCAAAAAAGTTGTACCTAACTGATTTTTCATCGGAATGTTGTTTTAAAGGGAAAAGGGGGGAAAACAAGAATAAATTTTTTTAAAACAAGTGGGTTTTCAATTAACACAAAATTTGTTTGGCCTCAACATAAACACAGGTTTAAATGGGTTTACAAATAAAGTAAGGAAGTAACATTGCTATAAAAGTAACTGATATTAAAGCAAACCATTTCGTTACTTTTACTTAAAAATTAGTTACTGACGGCTTTTCAGAAATTAACATTTTCGTACTTTCAACATTAATTTTGCTGGCACAAAATTAGACTCCCCTTTTTATGTACAACTGGCCGCTAAAGCATTCGGCGATATCAAGATGAGCACGGGAAACCCTTTCCGATCATATTGTAAGCGTTGACCCCCGAGAATTTTGTATACGTTTGGCAACAAACTAGGTCCGCAGCCCTTCGTGAACTTGAGACCATTATTTGGGTTCTTTGGCTTTGCCCAGTTCCAATAAACTGCCCAAGGTGACGGGATTGGGCCCCTTATTTTCCCCTACATTATCGTTTTTTGGTCGAAAGTAATCCGGGGTTTGCCTAAAATAAATTGGGTCTAATAGAAGTGAAATTCGTGGTACATCGGGTACAGTTTAACACGTCCCTTTAAAATTTTCTCGCGAAAATTGCCGGGGCTCTAGTCATCTGCACGAAAGGGAGGGGGTTTTTGGGGAAATAAAATTTTTCACAGGCTTTGATATGTTGTTCCCTTTAAAAGCAAGAGAAAATTTTTGTAAAGAGGCTGAATTTAAAGCCCTTTCCCTTTTGCACACACTTAAAAAGCCATGTTCCCCCCAAGGGCAAAGCCCCAACACAAAGTTGCATACACATCTAGGCCGTTTTTGACGCAAGGCAGTTTCCGCTGGGCTTGGTGTGATTTGTCCAAAATATAGTCAACATGTCGTGAAAATGGTTGCCGGCAACAAATTTACTTTATTTTAATCCCGCGCCCCCCTGGGCCCTTTTAATGTGGGCTCGAGTACAAGCAATCTGTCAGGAAAGTTCTCAAGGAAAATCAACTAATTTGGGTGTTTGATTCGATGCCCCTGGCACGCAGAAGCTCTTTCTGCGCTTGTGTGGGCTGTACCAACCTTAAAAAAGGTTTTTCAAAAAATGTTGTTTTCATTGCTTGAATCGTAATTTAAATTGGCTTTTTACATTTTTTGTAATTTTTGCAGGGGGAATTTTTCCCTTCCCTTCGATGGTTCCCCTTTTCAGGGGTTTTCATTTTTTTTTTTTTTCAAACTTGGGGTGTATATTTTTTGGAAAATTTTTATTCTTTCTTTGCGCACAGGTGGGGGGTTAATAAGACAAAGGTAAAAACAGATTTGGTTTTGGGAAGGGGCCCTAATTTACCGAAAAACGGAGTTGGGAAATGACAAAGGGGAAATGGAGGGGGGGGCTAAACCCCTGTTACTTTTTATAGATATTTTCGCCCAAGTGAAAAAAAAATTTTTTATTAGAGCAATTTTTGTAACACATTACTTCCCAAGAGGGGAAATAAAAAAGTCAAATCCCGGTTTTGAAACACTTAATGCACTGGACCCCATAACTCTTTTTGTGAAATTATAGGGGGAGAACAAAGTTTATCTCCCCCCTAAAACCCCCCTTTTGCCCCCCGCACCCCCCTTTATTCAACCCAAAAAACTGTTCCTTAAGCCACCCCATTGTCTCTCGGCTGCTTGTAGCCCCCCACGCAAACTTTTCTTCGAAAAAAAAAAAAGTGCCCTTATGCTGATCAGCTGAACAGGGGCCCTGGGGTTTATTTTTTTTTGAACACTGTTCTTTCCCACAGTAGGCTATTTTGGGTTAGGGGAAAGGGGTTATGGGGCTAAATTTAAGTTGCCTACTTTTCTTTCCCGGGAAGGGTCTCCCTTTTTTTAATTGTTTTGTAGTGTGTATATGAATCTAATACCCACTTCCTGACCAAGGGGAATTCAGATAATTTTTAAAAGAAATTTTTTATGAGTGGTCTGGAAGTTTTCCAAGCCAAATCAAAATATCATCCAATCTTAAAAAGCATCGGCCCTTGGGTGTTTCGGAAAATATAATGGATCAAAGAGAAATTCGAAATTTTTTTCGGTTTTTCTGTTTTGAAATCCCTTCCGAAAAAACCCACGATCTTAAGAATAGCATTAAAACAAAAGGGGAATTCTACATTTTTTAAATACAGATCATGCTTTTTCATTTTCATATTCGCTGTTCCAAAAGAGAAAAAGTGGTTAGTGATATAATAAGGGAGCCTACTGTTTTCAAGAGGGGTACAACAAATTTTGCAAAAATTTTCTTAAAAGCCAGTTGGTAGGTAAAAAATTGACTTCTCTTTAAAAAGCTTTTAACCCTTAGAAATAAAACCCCCAGAAACCGTGCACAAAAGTGAGAAAAATTTATACATGTAAATACAAAATATCTTCCCTGGGTTTTGAACCCAAAAAACCCTTTCCCAAAATTAATTTGCGTGCAGTACCCGTTTTAGGGTTTGCTCGGTTTCCCGGAAAACCCCCAACTTAGGTTTTAATAAGTTTAATTTCAAATTGACACGGTTTTTTTAAAAAAACATTTACAGAGTATCATTTTGAAAATAAGCGCTTAAGCCATTAAAGAAATTTAATTTAAATGATTTATAATGCCCCCCATTTTTTAACATATTTTTTTGGCCCTTTAAATCATTAGTTTTTCATGGGTTTTTTCCCAAACATTTGTTTTTTGGTAGGGACAATTTGGTACAAAATTCCCCAAATAGCAACATACTGTTGGGACCACAAATGGTTTTTCCGTTGAATGGCAAAGTAAACTGCACCACTCGTCCCAAACCCGGGGCCCCCGTACGAGCCCCCATTCCAGGGAGGGGAGTTGTGGAGATCCAGCCCCCGAACAGTTTTGACCCGTGTCGGGAGCAGATCAAAGTTTTTAAGTAGAGCTGAAAAAACCCGCTGCCCTTCCACTCTTCTCTCTCTCTCTTTCTCTCTCTCTCTCCCCTTTCCCTTTGCTCTCCCCGCTCTACGGTACAAAATTTGGCAACTACGGGGGAAGGTGTCCACAAACAACGACGCATCCCGAGGGGGACACGCACACATCCAAAATTTTGAAAATCGACGACACATCCCGAGGTGACATCGACGACACATCCCGGGTGACATCGCGACGCATCCAGAGGGGGACATCGACGACCATCCCGATGTGACCAAACGACGAACATCCGAGGTTTACATCGACGACGCTTCCCGAGGTGAAATCGACGACCATCCAGAGGTGACATCGCGACGCATCCAGATGTGACATCGACGAAGCATCCAGATGTGACATCGACGACAAAATTTCCCGAAAGGGGCCTCGACGACGCACCGATTTTGCTCGACGACACATCCAGAGGTTACATCGACGACGCATCCAGAGGTGACATCGACGAAGCATCCCGAGGGGGGACATCGACGACAATCCAGATGTGACATCGCGAGCACCCCAAGGTACATCGACGGGCAGTCCAGGGGGTGACATCGACGCCCCGTTTCCCAAGGGTGAATCGGGCGGGCACATCCCGAGGGGACCCTCGACGACACGTCCGAGGTGCAACGACGACGCATCCAGGGGGGACATCGAGCACTCCCCGAGGGGAATCGACGCGAGGGCCGCTTTCCCTGGGGGTTTGCAGGTCTTTTGGTCCCGGGGGTCCC
>JARBHB010000261.1:0-17260 GCA_029891345.1 Dryococelus australis
TCATTCTTAAACAAATCGTAGCCATTACAATCTTGTATGGACAATTAGATGCATGGGTACTTCTTAGAAGTATTGAAGTGTAAGCACACCTCTCAAAAGTTTTGTAATAAATACAATCCTAAAACGACAAGTGAGTAACATGCTTTCTATATAGCTGAATTGAACTGTTGTCATCATTCTTAAGCAAATGGTAGTTATTACATTCTTGTAAGGACAATTAGTTACATGCGTTCTTCTAAGCAGTATTGTAGTGTATGTATACAACTCAAAAGTTTTATACTAAATATATCACAAAAACGACAAATGAGGAACATGTGTTCTATATAGCTGAATTGAACTGTTGTCATCATTCTTAAGCAAATCGTAGTTATTACAATCTTGTAAGGACAATTAGTTACATGCGTATTTCTTAGAAGTATTGATGTATAGGCATACCAGTCAAAAGTTTTGTAATAAATATATCAAAAAACGACTAATGAGATAATTGTGATTTATATAGCTGAATTAAATTTTTGTCATCATTCTTAAGCAAATCGTAGTTATTACATTCTTGTAAGGACAATTATTTACATGCGTACTTTATAGAAGTATTGGGGTAGGCATACCAGTCAAAAGTTTTGTAATAAATATATCCTAAAAACGACAAACGAGTAACATGTTTTCTATATATCTGAATTGAACTGTTGTCATCATTCTTAAGCAAATCGTAGTTATTGCATTCTTGTAAGGACAATTAGTTACAGGCGTATTTCTTAGAAGTATTGATGTGTAGGCATACCAGTCAAAAGTTTTGAAATAAATATATCCCAAAAACGACAAATGAGTAACATGTGTTCTATTTTGCCGAATTGAACTGTTGTCATCATTCTTAAGCAAATCGTAGTTATTGCATTCTTGTAAGAACAATTAGTTACATGTGTATTTCTTAAAAGTGTTGATTCGAAGGCATACAATTCAAAAGTTTGAAATAAATATATCCTTAAAACGACAAATGAGTAACAAGTGTTCTATATAGCTGTATTGAACTGTTGTCATCATTCTTAAGCAAATCGTAGATATTACATTCTTGTAAGGACAATTTGTTACATGCGTACTTCTTAGAAGTATTGAAGTGAAGGCATAACAGTCAAAAGTTTTGTAATAAATATATCCCAAAAACGACAAATGAGTAACATGTGTTCTATATAGCTGAATTGAACAGTTGTCATAATTCTTAAACAAATCGTTGTTATTACATTCTTGTAAGGACAATTAGTTGCATGGGTTATTCTTGGCAGTATTGAATTGTAGGTATACAACTAAAAAGTTTTAAAATAAATATATCCCAAAAACAACAAATGACTAACATGTGTTCTATATAGCTGAATTGAACTGTTGTCATCATTTTTAACAAATCGTAACCATTACAATCTTGTATGGACAATTAGATGCATGGGTACTTCTTAGAAGTATTGAAGTGTAAGCACACCTCTCAAAAGTTTTGTAATAAATACAATCCTAAAACGACAAGTGAGTAACATGTGTTCTATATAGCTGAATTGAACTGTTTTCATCATTCTTAAGCAAATCGTAGTTATTACAATCTTGTAATGACAAATATTTACATGCGTACTTCTTAGAGGTATTGAAGTGTAGGCATACAACTCAAAAGTTTTATAATAAATATAACCCAAAAACGACAAATGAGATACATGTGTACTATATAGCTGAATTGAACTGTCGTCATCATTCTTAAGCAAATCGTAGTTATTACATTCTTGTAAGGACAATTAGTTACATGCGTACTTCTTAGAAGTATTGAAGTGAAGGCATACCACTAAAAAGTATTGTAATAAATTTAACCCAATAATGACAAATGAGTAACATGTGTTCTATATAGCTGAATTGAACTGTTTTCAACATTCTTAAGCAAATCGTTGTTATTACATTCTTTTAAGGACAATTAGTTGCATGGGTACTTCTTAGGAGTATTGAATTGTTGGTATACAACTCAAAAGTTTAAAATAAATATATCCAAAAAACGACAAATGAGTAACATGTGTTCTATATAGCTGAATTGAACTGTTGTCATCATTCTTAAACAAATCGTAACCATAACAATCTTGTAAGGACAATTAGATGCATGGTTACTTCTTAAAAGTATTGAAGTGTAAGCGCACCTCTCAAAAGTTTTGTAATAAATACAATCCTAAAACGACAAGTGAGTAACATGTGTTCTATATAGCTGAATTGAACTGTTGTCATAATTCTTAAGCAATTGGTAGTTATTACATTCTTGTAAGGACAATTAGTTACATGCGTTCTTCTAAGCAGTATTGTAGTGTATGTATACAATTCAAAAGTTTTATACTAAATATATCCCAAAAAACGACAAATGAGTAACATGTATTCTATATAGCTGAATTGAACTGTTTTCATCATTCTTAAGCAAATCGTAGTTATTACAATCTTGTAATGACAAATATTTACAAGCGTACTTCTTAGAGATATTGAAGTGTAGGCATACCACTCAAAAGTTTTATAATAAATATAACCCAAAAACGACAAATGAGATACATGTGTACTATATAGCTGAATTGAACTGTTGTCATCATTCTTAAGCAAATCGTAGTTATTAAATTCTTGTAAGGACAATTAGTTACATGTGTATTTCTTAGAAGTGTTGATTCGTAGGCATACAATTTAAAAGTTTTATAATAAATATATCCAAAAAACGACAAATGAGTAACATGTGTTCTATATAGCTTAATTGAACTGTTGTCATCATTCTTTAACAAATCGTAACCATTACAATCTTGTAAGGACAATTAGATGCATGGTTACTTCTTAGAAGGTTTGAAGTGTAAGCACACCTCTCAAAAGTTTTGTAATAAATACAATCCTAAAACGACAAGTGAGTAACATGTGTTCTATATAGCTGAATTGAACTGTTGTCATCATTCTTAAGCAAATGGTAGTTATTACATTCTTGTAAGGACAATTAGTTACATGCGTTCTTCTAAGCAGTATTGTAGTGTATGTATACAACTCAAAAGTTTTATACTAAATATATCCCAAACACGACAAATGAGTAACATGTATTCTATATAGCTGAATTGAACTGTTTTCATCATTCTTAAGCAAATCGTATTTATTACAATCTTGTAATGACAAATATTTACATGCGTACTTTTTAGAGGTATTGAAGTGTAGGCATACAACTCAAAAGTTTTATAATAAATATAACCCAAAAACGACAAATGAGATACTTGTGTACTATATAGCTGAATTGAAATGTCGTCATCATTCTTAAGCAAATCGTAGTTCTTACATTCTTGTAAGGACAATTATTTACATGCGTACTTTATAGAAGTATTGGGGTAGGCATACCAGTCAAAAGTTTTGTAATAAATATATCCCAAAAACGACGAATGTGTAACATGTGGTCTATTTAGCAGAATTAAACTGTTATCATTCTTAAGCAAATCGTTGTTATTACATTGTTTTAAGGACAATTAGTTGCATGGGTTCTTCTTAGCAGTATTGAATTGTAGGTATACAACTCAAAAGTTTTATAATAAATATATCCAAAAAACGACAAATGAGTAACATGTTTTCTATATAGCTGAATTGAACTGTTGTCATCATTCTTAAACAAATCGTAACCATTACAATCTTGTAATGACAATTAGATGCATGGTTACTTCTTAGAAGAGTTGAAGTGTAAGCACACCTCTAAAAAGTTTTGTAATAAATACAATCCTAAAACGACAAGTGAGTAACAAGTGTTCTATATAGCTGAATTGAACTATTGTCATCATTCTTAAGCAAATGGTAGTTATTACATTCTTGTAAGGACAATTAGTTACATGCGTACTTCTTAGAAGTTTTGAAGTGTAGGCATACCACTAAAAAGTTTTGTAATAAATTCAACCCAAAAATGACAAATGAGTAACATGTGTTCTATATAGTTGAATTGAACTGTTGTCATCGTTCTTAAGCAAATCGTAGTTATTACATTCTTGTAAGGACAATTAGTTACATGCGTATTTCTTAGAAGAATTGATGTATAGGCATACCAGTCAAAAGTTTTGTAAAAAATATATCCCAAAAACGACAAATGAGATAAATGTGATTTATATAGCTGAATTAAATTGTTGTCATCATTCTTAAGCAAATTGTAGTTATTTACATTCTTGTAAGGACAATGCGTACTTTATAGAAGTATTTGGGTAGGCATACCAGTCAAAAGTTTTGTAATAAATATATCCCAAAAACGACGAATGAGTAACATGTGGTCTATTTAGCAGAATTAAACTGTTGTCATCATTCTTAAGCAAATCGTTGTTATTACATTCTTTTAAGGACAATTAGTTGCATGGGCCTTCTTAGCAGTATTGAATTGTAGGTATACAACTCAAAAGTTTTATAATAAATATATCCAAAAAACGACAAATGAGTAACATGTGTTCTATATAGCTGAATTGAACTGTTGTCATCATTCTTAAGCAAATGTTAGTTATTACATTCTTGTAAGGACAATTAGTTACATGCGTTCTTCTAAGCAGTATTGTAGTGTATTTATACAACTCAAAAGTTTTATACTAAATATATCCCAAAAACGACAAATGAGTAACATGTGTTCTATATAGTTGAATTGAACTGTTGTCATCATTCTTAAGCAAATCGTAGTTATTACATTCTTGTAAGGACAATTAGTTACATGCGTATTTCTTAGAAGTATTGATGTATAGGCATATCAGTCAAAAGTTTTGTAATAAATATATCCCAAAAACGACAAATGAGATAAATTTGATTTTATAGCTGAATTAAATTGTTGTCATCATTCTTAAGCAAATCGTAGTTATTACATTCTTGTAAGGACAATTATTTGCATGCGTACTATAAGAAGTATTGGGGTAGGCATACCAGTCAAAAGTTTTGTAATAAATATATCCTAAAAACGACAAACGAGTAACATGTTTCTATATATCTGAGTTGAACTGTTGTCATCATTCTTAAGCAAATCGTAGTTATTGCATTCTTGTAAGAACAATTAGTTACAGGCGTATTTCTTAGAAGTATTGATGTGTAGGCATACCAGTCAAAAGTTTTGTAATAAATATAACCCAAAAATGACAATTGAGTAACATGTGTTCTATATAGCTGAATTGAACTGTTGTCATCATTCTTAAGCAAATTGTAGTTATTACATTCTTGTAAGGACAATTATTTACATGCGTACTTTATAGAAGTATTGGGGTAGGCATACCAGTCAAAAGTTTTGTATACAACTCAAAAGTTTTATACTAAATATATCCCAAAAACGACAAATGAGTAACATGTGTTCTATAGAGCTGAATTGAATTGTTGTCATCATTCTTAAGCAAATCGTAGTTATTACAATCTTGTAATGACAAATATTTACATGCGTACTTCTTAGAGGTATTTAAGTGTAGGCATACAACTCAAAAGTTTTATAATAAATATAACCCAAAAACGACAAATGAGATACATGTGTACTATATAGCTGAATTGAACTGTCGTCATCATTCTTAAGCAAATCGTAGTTATTACATTCTTGTAAGGACAATTAGTTACATGCGTACTTCTTAGAAGTATTGAAGTGTAGGCATACCACTAAAAAGTTTTGTAATAAATTCAACCCAAAAATGACAAATGAGTAACATGTGTTCTATATAGTGGAATTGAACTGTTGTCATCATTCTTAAGCAAATCGTAGTTATTACATTCTTGTAAGGACAATTAGTTAAATGCGTATTTCTTAGAAGTATTGATGTATAGGCATACCAGTCAAAAGTTTTGGAATAAATATATCCCAAAAACGACAAATGAGTAACATGTGTTCTATATTGCCGAATTGAACTGTTGTCATCATTCTAAAGCAAATCGTAGTTATTGCATTCTTGTAAGAAAAATTAGTTACATGTGTATTTCTTAGAAGTGTTGATTCGTAGGCATACAATTCAAAAGTTTGAAATAAATATATCCTTAAAACGACAAATGAGAAACATGTGTTCTATATAGCTGTATTGAACTGTTGTCATCATTCTTAAGCAAATCGTAGATATTACATTCTTGTAAGGACAATTTGTTACATGCGTACTTCTTAGAAGTATTGAAGGGAAGGCATAACAGTCAAAAGTTTTGTAATAAATATATCCCAAAAACGACAAATGAGTAACATGTGTTCTATATAGCTGAATTGAACTGTTGTCATAATTCTTAAACAAATCGTTGTTATTACATTCTTGTAAGGACAATTAGTTTCATGGGTTATTCTTGGCAGTATTGAATTGTAGGTATAGAACTAAAAAGTTTTAAAATAAATATATCCCAAAAACAACAAATGAGTAACATGTGTTCTATATAGCTGAATTGAACTGTTGTCATCATTCTTATACAAATCGTAACCATTACAATCTTGTATGGACAATTAGATGCATGGGTACTTCTTAGAAGTATTGAAGTGTAAGCACACCTCTCAAAAGTTTTGTAATAAATACAATCCTAAAACTACAAGTGAGTAATATGTGTTCTATATAGCTGAATTGAACTGTTTTCATCATTCTTAAGCAAATCGTAGTTATTACAATCTTGTAATGACAAATATTTACATGCGTACTTCTTAGAGGTATTGAAGTGTAGGCATACAACTCAAAAGTTTTATAATAAATATAACCCAAAAACGACAAATGAGATACATGTGTACTATATAGCTGAATTGAACTGTCGTCATCATTCTTAAGCAAATCGTAGTTATTACATTCTTGTAAGGACAATTAGTTAAATGCGTACTTCTTAGAAGTATTGAAGTGTAGGCATACCACTAAAAAGGTTTGTAATAAATTCAACCCAAAAATGACAAATGAGTAACATGTGTTCTATATAGTTGAATTGAACTGTTGTCATCATTCTTAAGCAAATAGTAGTTATTACATTCTTGTAAGGACAATTAGTTAAATGCGTATTTCTTAGAAGTATTGATGTATAGGAATACCAGTCAAAAGTTTTGTAATAAATATATCCCAAAAACGATAAATGAGATAAATGTGATTTATATAGCTGAATTAAATTGTTGTCATCATTCTTAAGCAAATCGTAGTTATTACATTCTTGTAAGGACAATGCGTACTTTTAGAAGTATTGGGGTAGGCATACCAGTCAAAAGTTTTGTAATAGATATATCCCAAAAACAACGAATGTGTAACATGTGGTCTATTTAGCAGAATTAAACTGTTGTCATCATTCTTAAGCAAATCGTTGTTATTACATTCTTTTAAGGACAATTAGTTGCATGGGTTCTTCTTAGCAGTATTGAATTGTAGGTATACAACTCAAAAGTTTTATAATAAATATATCCAAAAAACGACAAATGAGTAACATGTGTTCTATATAGCTGAATTGAACTGTTGTCATCATTCTTAAACAAATCGTAGCCATTACAATCTTGTATGGACAATTAGATGCATGGGTACTTCTTAGAAGTATTGAAGTGTAAGCACACCTCTCAAAGTTTTGTAATAAATACAATCCTAAAACGACAAGTGAGTAACATGCTTTCTATATAGCTGAATTGAACTGTTGTCATCATTCTTAAGCAAATGGTAGTTATTACATTCTTGTAAGGACAATTAGTTACATGCGTTCTTCTAAACAGTATTGTAGTGTATGTATACAACTCAAAAGTTTTATACTAAATATATCACAAAAACGACAAATGAGGAAAATGTGTTCTATATAGCTGAATTGAACTGTTGTCATCATTCTTAAGCAAATCGTAGTTATTACAATCTTGTAAGGACAATTAGTTACATGCGTATTTCTTAGAAGTATTGATGTATAGGCATACCAGTCAAAAGTTTTGTAATAAATATATCCCAAAAACGACTAATGAGATAATTGTGATTTTATATAGCTGAATTAAATTTTTGTCATCATTCTTAAGCAAATCGTAGTTATTACATTCTTGTAAGGACAATTATTTACATGCGTACTTTATAGAAGTATTGGGGTAGGCATACCAGTCAAAAGTTTTGTAATAAATATCCTAAAAACGACAAACGAGTAACATGTTTTCTATATATCTGAATTGAACTGTTGTCATCATTCTTAAGCAAATCGTAGTTATTGCATTCTTGTAAGGACAATTAGTTACAGGCGTATTTCTTAGAAGTATTGATGTGTAGGCATACCAGTCAAAAGTTTTGAAATAAATATATCCAGAAAACGACAAATGAGTAACATGTGTTCTATTTGCCGAATTGAACTGTTGTCATCATTCTTAAGCAAATCGTAGTTATTGCATTCTTGTAAGAACAATTAGTTACATGTGTATTTCTTAAAAGTGTTGATTCGAAGTCATACAATTCAAAAGTTTGAAATAAATATATCCTTAAAACGACAAATGAGTAACAAGTGTTCTATATAGCTGTATTGAACTGTTGTCATCATTCTTAAGCAAATCGTAGATATTACATTCTTGTAAGGACAATTTGTTACATGCGTACTTCTTAGAAGTATTGAAGTGAAGGCATAACAGTCAAAAGTTTTGTAATAAATATATCCCAAAAACGACAAATGAGTAACATGTGTTCTATATAGCTGAATTGAACAGTTGTCATAATTCTTAAACAAATCGTTGTTATTACATTCTTGTAAGGACAATTAGTTGCATGGTTTATTCTTGGCAGTATTGAATTGTAGGTATACAACTAAAAAGTTTTAAAATAAATATATCCCAAAAACAACAAATGACTAACATGTGTTCTATATAGCTGAATTGAACTGTTGTCATCATTTTTTAACAAATCGTAACCATTACAATCTTGTATGGACAATTAGATGCATGGGTACTTCTTAGAAGTATTGAAGTGTAAGCACACCTCTCAAAAGTTTTGTAATAAATACAATCCTAAAACGACAAGTGAGTAACATGTGTTCTATATAGCTGAATTGAACTGTTTTCATCATTCTTAAGCAAATCGTAGTTATTACTTGTAATGACAAATATTTACATGCGTACTTCTTAGAGGTATTTAAGTGTAGGCATATACAACTCAAAGTTTTATATTTAAATATAACCCAAAAACGACAAATGAGATACATGTGTACTATATAGCTGAATTGAACTGTCGTCATCATTCTTAAGCAAATCGTAGTTATTACATTCTTGTAAGGACAATTAGTTACATGCGTACTTCTTAGAAGTATTGTTTTAAAATAAATTTATCCCAAAAACAACAAATGAGTAACATGTGTTCTATATAGCTGAATTGAACTGTTGTCATCATTCTTAAACAAATCGTAACCATTACAATCTTGTAAGGACAATTAGATGCATGGGTACTACTTAGAAGTATTGAAGTGTAAGCACACCTCTCAAAAGTTTTGTAATAAATACAAACCTAAAACGACAAGTGAGTAACATGTGTTCTATATAGCTGAATTGAACTGTTGTCATCATTCTTAAGCAAATCGTAGTTATTACAATCATGTAATGACAAATATTTACATTCGTACTTCTTAGAGGCATTGAAGTGTAGGCATACAACTCAAAAGTTTTATAATAAATATAACCCAAAAACGACAAATGAGATACATGTGTACTATATAGCTGAATTGAACTGTCGTCATCATTCTTAAGCAAATCGTAGTTATTACATTCTTGTAAGGACAATTAGTTACATGCGTACTTCTTAGAAGTATTGAAGTGTAGGCATACCACTAAAAAGTATTGTAATAAATTCAACCCAAAAATGACAAATGAGTAACATGTGTTCTATATAGCTGAATTGAACTGTTGTCATCATTCTTAAGCAAATCGTAGTTATTACATTCTTGTAAGGACAATTATTTACATGCGTACTTTATAGAAGTATTGGGGTAGGCATACCAGTCAAAAGTTTTGTAATAAATATATCCCAAAAAACGACGAATGAGTAACATGTGTTCTATATATCTGAATTGAACTGTTGTCATCATTCTTAAGCAAATGGTAGTTATTACATTCTTGTAAGGACAATTAGTTACATGCATTCTTCTAAGCAGTATTGTAGTGTATGTATACAACTCAAAAGTTTTATACTAAATATATCCCAAAAACGACAAATGAGTAACATGTGTTCTATATAGCTGAATTGAACTGTTGTCATCATTCTTAAGCAAATCGTTGTTATTACATTCTTGTAAGGACAATTAGTTACATGCGTATTTCTTAGAAGTATTGATGTATAGGCTTACCAGTCAAAAGTTTTGTAATAAATATATCCCAAAAACGACAAGTGAGTAACTTGTGCTCTATATAACGGAATTGAACTGTTGTCATAATTCTTAAGCAAATGGTAGTTATTACATTCTTGTAAGGACAATTAGTTACATGCGTTCTTCTTAGCAGTGTTGTAGTGTATGTATACTATTCAAAAGTTTTATACTAAATATATCCCAAAAACGACAAAAGAGTAACATGTATTCTATATAGCTGAATTGAACTGTTTTCATCATTCTTAAGCAAATCGTAGTTATTACAATCTTGTAATGACAAATATTTACATTCGTACTTCTCAGAGGCATTGAAGTGTAGGCATACCACTCAAAAGTTTTATAATAAATATAACCCAAAAACGACAAATGAGATACATGTGTACTATATAGCTGAATTGAACTGTTGTCATCATTCCTAAGCAAATCGTAGTTATTAAATTCTTGTAAGGACAATTAGTTACATGTGTATTTCTTAGAAGTGTTGATTCGTAGGCATACAATTCAAAAGTTTGTAATAAATATATCCTTAAAACGACAAATGAGTAACATGTGTTCTATATAGCTGTATTGAACTGTTGTCATCATTCTTAAGCAAATCGTAGGTATTACATTCTTGTAATGACAATTTGTTTCATGCGTACTTCTTAGAAGTATTGAAGTGAAGGCATAACAGTCAAAAGTTTTGTATAAATATATCCCAAAAACGACAAATTAGTACAAGTGTTCTATATAGCTGAATTGAACTGTTGTCATAATTCTTAAACAAATCGTTGTTTTTACATTCTTCTAAGGACAATTAGTTGCATGGGTTATTCTTGGCAGTATTGAATTGTAGGTATACTACTAAAAGTTTTAAGATAAATATATACCAAAAACAACAAATGAGTAACATGTGTTCTATATAGCTCAATTGAACTGTTGTCATCATTCTTAAACAAATCGTAACCATTACAATCTTGTAAGGACAATTAGATGCATGGGTACTTCTTAGAAGTATTGAAGTGTAAGCACACCTCTCAAAAGTTTTCTAATAAATACAATCCTAAAACGACAAGTGAGTAACATGTGTTCTATATAGCTGAATTGAACTGTTGTCATCATTCTTAAGCAAATCGTAGTTATTACAATCTTGTAATGACAAATATTTACATGCGTACTTCTTAGAGGTATTGAAGTGTAGGCAGACAACTCAAAAGTTTTATAATAAATATAACCCAAAAACGAAAATGAGATACATGTGTACTATATAGCTGAATTGAACTTTTGTCATCATTCTTAAGCAAATCGTAGATATTACATTCTTGTAAGGACAATTTGTTACTTGCGTACTTCTTAGAAGTATTGAAGTGTAGGCATACCACTAAAAAGTTTTGTAATAAATATATCCCAAAAACGACAAATGAGTAACATGCTTTCTATATAGCTGAATTGAACTGTTGTCATCATTCTTAAGCAAATGGTAGTTATTACATTCTTGTAAGGACAATTAGTTACATGCGTTCTTCTAAGCAGTATTGTAGTGTATGTATACAACTCAAAAATTGTATACTAAATATATCCCAAAAACGACAAATGAGTAACATGTATTCTATATAGCTGAATTGAACTGTTTTCATCATTCTTAAGCAAATCGTAGTTATTAAATTCTTGTAAGGACAATTAGTTACATGTGTATTTCTTAGAAGTTTTGATTCGTAGGCATTACAATTCAAAAGTTTGTAATAAATATATCCTTTAAAACGACAAATGAGTAACATGTGTTCTATATAGCTGAATTGAACTGTTGTCATCATTCTTAAGCAAATCGTAGTTATTACATTCTTGTAAGGACAATTATTTCATGCGTACTTCTTAGAAGTATTGAAGTGAAGGCATAACAGTCAAAAGTTTTGTAATAAATATATCCAAAAACGACAAATGAGTAACATGTGTTTCTATATAGCTGAATTGAACTGTTGTCATCATTCTTAAACAAATCGTAGTTATTACATTCTTGTAAGGACAATTAGTTGCATGGTACTTCTTAGAAGTATTGAAGTTAGCATACCTCCAAAAGTTTTGTAATAAATATATACCCAAAAAACAAATGAGTAACATGTGTTCTATATAGCCAATTGAACTGTTGTCATCATTCTTAACAAATCGTAGAATTACAATCTTGTAAGGACAATTAGATGCATGGGTTTCTTAGAAGTATGATGAAGTGTAAGCAACTCCAAAAGTTTTTAATAAATACAATTCCTAAAACGACAAGTGAGTAACATGTGTTCTATATAGCTGAATTGAACTGTTGTCATCATTCTTAAGCAAATCGTAGTTATTACAATCTTGTAAGACAATATTTACATGCGTACTTCTTAGAAGTATTGAAGTGTAGGCAGACAATCAAAAGTTTTATATAAATATAACCAAAAACGAAATGAGATACATGTGTTCTATATAGCTGAATTGAACTGTTGTCATCATTCTTAAGCAAATCGTAGATATTACATTCTTGTAAGGACAATTTAGTTACTTGCGTATTTTTTAGAGTATTGAAGTGTAGGCATACAACTCAAAAGTTTTGTAATAAATATATCCCAAAAACGACAAATGAGTAACATGTTTCTATATAGCTGAATTGAACTGTTGTCATCATTCTTAAGCAAATGGTAGTTATTACATTCTTGTAAGGACAATTAGTTACATGCGTTCTTCTAAGCAGTATTGTAGTGTATGTATACAACTCAAAAATTGTATACTAAATATATCCCAAAAACGACAAATGAGTAACATGTTTCTATATAGCTGAATTGAACTGTTTCATCATTCTTAAGCAAATCGTAGTTATTAAATTCTTGTAAGGACAATTAGTTACATGTGTATTTCTTAGAAGTGTTGATTCGTAGGCATTACAATTCAAAAGTTTGTAATAAATATATCCTTAAAACGACAAATGAGTAACATGTGTTCTATATAGCTGATTGAACTGTTGTCATCATTCTTAACAAATCGTAGTATTACATTCTTGTAAGGACAATTAGTTGCATGGGTACTTCTTAGAAGTATTGAAGTGTAAGCAACCCTCAAAAGTTTTTAATAAATATATCCAAAAACGACAAATGAGTAACATGTGTTCTATATAGCTGAATTGAACTGTTGTCATCATTCTTAAGCAAATCGTAGTTATTACAATCTTGTAAGGACAATTATTTACATGCGTTATTCTTGGCAGTATTGAATTGTAGGTATACAACTAAAAAGTTTTTAAGATAAATATATACCAAAAACAACAAATGAGTAACATGTGTTCTATATAGCTCAATTGAACTGTTGTCATCATTCTTAAACAAATCGTAACCATTACAATCTTGTAAGGACAATTAGATGCATGGGTACTTCTTAGAAGTATTGAAGTGTAAGCACACCTCTCAAAAGTTTTTAATAATAAATCCTAAAAACGACAAAGTGAGTAACATGTGTTCTATATAGCTGAATTGAACTGTTGTCATCATTCTTAAGCAAATCGTAGTTATTACAATCTTGTAAGACAAATTTACATGCGTACTTCTTAGAGTATTGAAGTGTAGGCAGACAACTCAAAAGTTTATAATAAATATAACCCAAAAACGAAATGAGTACATGTGTACTATATAGCTGAATTGAACTTTTGTCATCATTCTTAAGCAAATCGTAGTTATTACATTCTTGTAAGGACAATTGTTACTTGCGTACTTCTTAGAAGCATTGAAGTGTAGGCATACCACTAAAAAGTTTGTAAATAAATATATCCAAAAACGACAAATGAGTAACATGCTTTCTATATAGCTGAATTGAACTGTTGTCATCATTCTTAAGCAAATGTAGTATTACATTCTTGTAAGGACAATTAGTTACATGCGTTTTCTAAGCAGTATTGAAGTGTATGATACAACTCAAAAATTGTAATAAATATATCCTAAAACGACAAATGAGTTACATGTTTCTATATAGCTGAATTGAACTGTTTCATCATTCTTAAGCAAATCGTAGTTATTAATTCTTGTAAGGACTATTAGTTACATGCGTTTTCTTAAAGTGTTGATGTAGGCATACAATTCAAAAGTTTGTAATAAATATATCCTAAAACGACAAATGATTAACATGTGTTCTATATAGCTGAATTGAACTGTTTCATCATTCTTAAGCAAATCGTAGTTATTACATTCTTGTAAGGACAATTATTTACATGCGTACTTTATAGAAGTATTGGGTAGGCATACCAGTCAAAAGTTTTTAATAAATATATCCCAAAAACGACAAATGAGATAAATGTGATTTATATAGCTGAATTAAATTGTTGTCATCATTCTTAAGCAAATCGTAGTTATTACATTCTTGTAAGGACAATTATTTACATGCGTACTTTATAGAAGTATTGGGTTAGGCATACAGTCAAAAGTTTTGTAATATATATATCCAAAAACGACGAATGGTAACATGTGTCTATTTAGCGAATTAAACTGTTGTCATCATTCTTAAGCAAATCGTGTATTACATTCTTGTAAGGACAATTAGTTCATGGGTTCTTCTTAGCAGTATTGAATGTAGGTATACACTCAAAAGTTTTATAATAAAATATTCCAATAAACGACAAATGAGTAACATGTGTTCTATATAGCTGAATTGAACTGTTGTCATCATTCTTAAACAAATCGTAACATTACAAATTCTTAAGCAAATGGTAGTTATTACATTCTTGTAAGGACAATTAGTTACATGCGTACTTCTTAACAGTATTGAATGTGTAGGTATACCCAAATCAAAAGTTTTGTAATAAATTATCCCAAAAATCGACAAATGAGTAACATGTTTCTATATAGCTGAATTGAACTGTTTGTCATCATTCTTAAGCAAATCGTAGTTATTACATTCTTGTTAATGACAAAATTTGTTACATGCGTATTTCTTAGAGTATTGAAGTAGTAGGCATACAATCAAAAGTTTTGTAATAAATATATCCCAAAAACGACAAATGAGATAAATGTGTTTATATAGCTGAATTAATGTTGTCATCATTCTTAAGCAAATCGTAGTTATTACATTCTTGTAAGGACAATTATTATGCGTACTTTTAAGTTTTTGAAGTAGGGATACCAGTCAAAAGTTTTGTAATAAATATATCCCAAAAACGACAAATGAGTAACATGTGTCTATATAGCTGAATTGAACTGTTGTCATCATTCTTAAACAAATCGTTGTTATTACATTCTTGTTTAAAGACAATTATTTACATGGTTCTTCTTAGAGTATTGAAGTGTAGGCATACAACTCAAAAGTTTTATAATAAATATACCCAAAAAACGACAAATGAGATACATGTGTTCTATATAGCTGAATTGAACTTGTTGTCATCATTCTTAAGCAATCGTAGTTATTACATTCTTGTAAGGACAATTAGATGCATGGTACTTCTTAGAAGTATTGAAAGTGTAGCAACCATCTCAAAAGTTTTGTAATAAATATCAATCCAAAAACGACAAATGAGTAACATGCTTCTATATAGCTGAATTGAACTGTTTGTCATCATTCTTAAGCAAAATCGTTTATTACATTCTTGTAAGGACAATTAGTTGCATGGTCTTTCTTAGCAGTATTGATTGTAGGATACAACTCAAAAGTTTTGTAATAAATAAATCCAAAAACGACAAATGAGTAACATGAGTTCTATATAGCTGAATTGAACTGTTTCATCATTCTTAAGCAAATCGATTATTACAATACTTGTAAGGACAAATATTACATGCGTACTTCTTAGAGTATTGAAGTGTAGGCATACCACTCAAAAGTTTTTATAAAAATATATCCCAAAACGACAAATGAGTAACATGTGTCTATATAGCTGAATTGAAAATGGTTCATCATTCTTAAGCAAATCGTAGTTATTACAATTCTGTAATGACAATATTTACATGGTACTTCTAGAGTATTGAATGTAGGCATACAACTCAAAAGTTTTATAATAAATATAACCCAAAAACGACAAATGAGATAAAATGTGTACTATATAGCTGAATTGAACTGTTGTCATCATTCTTAAGCAAATGTAGTTATTACATTCTTGTAAGGACAATTAGTTACATGCGTTTCTTAAAAAGTATTGAAGTGTAGGTATAAACTCAAAAAGTTTATATAAATAAATCCCAAAAACGACAAATGAGTAAATGTGTTCTATATAGCTGAATTTGAACTGTTGTCATCATTCTTAAGCAAATCGTAGTTATTACATTCTTGTAAGGACAATTAGTTTACATGCGTATTTCTTAGAAGTATTTGATGTATAGGCATACCAATCAAAAGTTTTGTATAATAATATCCAAAAACGACAAATGAGATAAATGTGTTTATATAGCTGAATTAAATTGTTGTCATCATTCTTAAGCAAATCGTAGTTATTACATTCTTGTAAGGACAATTTTTACATGCGTACTTTTAGAAGTATTGGGGTAGAATACCATCAAAAGTTTTGTAATAAATATATCCAAAAACGACAAAACGAGTAACATGTGTTCTATATTCTGAATTGAACTGTTGTCATCATTCTAAGCAAATCGTATTTATTGCATTCTTGTAAGGACAATTAGTTTACATGCGTATCTTCTTAGAAGTATTGATGTGTAGTCATACAATCAAAAGTTTTGTAATAAATATACCCAAAAACGACAAATGAGTAACATGTGTTCTATACTGAATTGAACTGATTTCATCTCTTAAGCAAATCGTAGTTATTCAATTCTTGTAAGGACAAATAGTTACATAGCGTATTCTTAGAGTATTGAAGTGTGGCATACATCAAAAGTTTTTTAAAAAATATACCCAAAAACGACAAATTAGAACATGGGGCTATTTTGCTGAAATTAATTTGATCATTTTTAAGCAAATGTAGTTAAATTTTTGTAAAAACAAATTTTTCATGGTTTTTTTAGAAGTTTGGGGTAGGAAAACCCAAAAAATTTTAATAAATTAAAACCCAAAACGA